>JAQIWH010003689.1:0-19088 GCA_034695005.1 Cryptops parisi
GATGGGATAGAAAGAGTGTATCTATAAGCATCACGTGCATTGAAACGATTATTAACCAAATCTGTTAAGCTATGTAGAGGATGAGCGGTCCATCTCAATGCCTTACTAATTTCCAGGAGTCTATAATAGATTATTAGTTGTTTAATCCTAAGTAAATGACGTGCACGTAGAAAAGTTGACATGGAATGGTAACGGCTTAGGCCAAAAACAATCCGAATAATGCGATTGTAGGCCACTTGTAGCCTTTGGATACGAAAAAGCGGGACATCACCCCACATGACAATTCCATAAGTAATGATAGGGTTGATTTTAGTTTTAATAAATAAAATCTTTTCTTTACAGGTAAGTATATTCTTAAGACTTTTAGTTAAGTGTATATTAATATTAATAGATCGGATAAAAAATCTTATAGAAAGACTAAGCATCAAATTGTTACAAGCTTTATTCAACTTCATCGGAAACCTTCAACATGGTTCAACTGTTTTAAATCGTACATTTATTTTTCAATAACTTTTTATGCGTAGTGGACGCTTGAAATTAGTACACAGATTAACTATGGATGACAGATTTAATCTATTACATTTTGACAAACGAATGTATCCACTTCGAAATGTTGACCACACGGTCCAAAGAGTCTAAATTAAACAAACAACAAACAAAACTGTACATATGTACTGTACACTAGTACTGCACATATACATGTATTTGTGTATTGTACTGTACTGTCTGCTAGTGTGTTAACATACACTAGCAGAAGTTCCCAGCGCTGGTGGCAAAACAAAAACCCAGCATTGCTGAGTTTTTGATACAACCATGACAGTGCAAGTGATCAAAATTGTGTTTATTATTATTACTATTATTATTGCAAGACAGCATCCAAAGTAGCATAAGAGGACAATACAATTTAGACTTAAAAGACAAAAAATTACAATCATATAAAAGGTGGAAACCACCAATGCAAATTTGTCAAATAAAAACTCATTGTTAAAACCTTCACTCATACTCAATGTTGTAGCATGTGAAAAAACCTGTTATAAATAGTTAAAAGTTACAAGAAATATATAGAAAGCACCAACTGTAAAAAAATAAACCGTAAGCTCAACACTTCTAATTCTACATTTGTGTTTGCAGAAAATGTTTATGAATTATGTGGGAAAAATGTTTGCAACTTATCATACACTTGTATCTGGTGCAGGCAAATATCTCCTTCCGGACCTCATAGGGTACTATTTAGTTCCAGATAGGGAATATTTTATACGGGAATATATTTTCCTTTATTGAGTGCACTTCTTCATCGTATTTCAAATTTAAGATGCCTCGTTTAACATGGTACCATGGTACCATCAGGTGGTTTACCATGTTTAACATGATACTCTCTCATGTTGCTTCGCAACATTCTTTCATCGTTTTAAACTAATGTTTATCATCATTGTTTTAACTCTTTTTTTTCAAACCGTAGAAACGTGTTAATGTTGACACAAGAGCGGGATGTTTATAACGATAGATTCAAATCATCGTGGCACTGGCATCAATGTTTTTTGCTAATTGGCTATAATGATATGTTCATGCAGTAATCATCAACATAACAACGTTACTTTTATTTATTTTATTTTTATTTTATTGAGTCTACATCTCATAGGGACAATTGGTGATAACAACGTTACAAAAGTTATCGAGTCGTCGCTGAAGTAGTTACTTATCGTCAATAGAACAAAATATCTGAATATTTACCGAACTAGTGAATCAAAAAAAAATTGCTTTAACTTAGTGGTAGTCAACTCTAGAAGCCTGGCTAAACTAATGATGGACTGGGGTTGTTTTCCGAGCAACTACTTTTTAATATCTGTTTTTATGTTTTTTAAAGATTTGAATATTTAAAGATGGCGAGGTTTCTTCCGTTTCACTAACGAGTTCCCTCTTAGGCATCCGGATCGAAAGGGCGGCGAAGCTAAGAGCGGCGTTAATTATGCACGTTTCCGATAACGATCGGTTTGTCAAAGTGGTGCCAAGCGATCTTGTTTTAGTATTGCGTTTTCTTCGTGCTCGATTCCTTAAGTGGATCTTGCCATTCTGGTTCCGATAAGAGATTGTTTTCGCGTGGTGGCAAAACGGTACCGAAACAACGAGATAACTTATGCGCAGACCGAAAGGTACGTCACGACGCAGGGGTGTGAAACGCATAAAGGCGTGTATTTTTCATTATGTTTGGGTGGCTCAGTGTTGATTTGTCAACATGTTTTTCACAGAAATTGCGTTCTATTTTTTGTTAGTTGAGGTAAAAGCGCCACCTCCATTTCTCGTAGGTCTTGTTGGTTCGTCATGAGATGGGCTTCGGCTCGCTCGCCTTAACTTGTGCGGTGAGTGGTGCCTACGCCTGGCGCCAAAATGGTTTTCCTTTTTCTTTTATTTATGTATATATATATATATTTTTATTTTATTTTGGGTGACCCCGGGGGTTTCTTTCGCGTCGCTGCTCCATCCGAAATCTTCAACGTTTTTTTTTCTTCTTCCTTTCTCACGTCTTCCTCCCCCCCTCTTTTCCTTCCTTCTTCTTCGTTTTTCCCTCTTTTTTCATGCCGTCCGTAGCGGGGTGTTGGCGAGCCCTAGGGCTTGTGCGTTGGCCCGCAATGACTCGGGCGAAGATTCGATGTAACAGTCCGGCAGCCGCCTCGGTTCCTTTTCTTCGCCGCCAGATAACCGAGTTTGAAACGTCGGTTGTCGGCAACGGCTCATCGTCAGTCGCTAACAAAACTCGCATAACGGCGCACGAATTTATTTCGAAAGCGAAAACGTTAGATATAGACCTACTCCTCGTGCCTAACGAGGTGGGCACCCATGTGTGCGTGCGTTCGCCTCGACGAGCCTCAGGGACCCGACTGACGTCATTCGCGCGGATCAGTGAGCCAACACCTCCGTCAAACAGAGAGGTGGAGCAAACCCCCTCCCTGGAAAAAAAAACTACACCACCCAAAAAAACTGGCTTCTCTGTATTTTTTGGAAGCGAAATAAATGTGAAAGAAACTGGGCAGTTGATGGGCATGGGCGGCTACCATTGAATATTAAATGAGCTCCGGTGGATAGCGAAGAGAAACCTCAACGTTTCAAATTGAAATGGAGAAGCAGCCCACCACGTAAAGGCGTCGGAAATCGGACGAGACGCGCGCCAGCCAAAAAAGTTGAAAAAAACAACGATAGAATTTTTTGTGATTTGTTTTTCCCTCAGGTCTCAGTGTTCGTAGATTGTTTTTTTCTTTAAAATAAATGTAGCTTTATCGCTAAGTCACGAAATGACCCCAGCACTTTATAAGCTTCTTACTCGCCGACGTAAGAATAACGTTATTTTTATTGTTATTTATTATTTTTTTTCTATAAAACAAATTTTTACAAATCGAAATTAACAAGATAAACATAACAATTTAAACACTAGTCGCTTAGTAATAAATGTTAGTATAATAACTTTTTAAAACTTATTATTAATTTATTTTTAAATTGTTTCTTTATTCTCCTATTATAAAACAAATGTAAAAGAAAAAATATGACATTAAAACATCAAAACATCAAAATATGGAATTTTGATGTTTTGTTGTGTTTTTTAAGCCAATCCTCAATCCCTTTCCCTCTTTGGTCACCAAGACCAAGTTAATGAAAATAAAAATTAATAAATAAATAAATACATTTAAATGTAGGACACAAATAAATTTGTGTCCTACTATGTTGTTAATACAATTTATTATCACCATATTCAATGATGTTTTCAATTGAATGAAAACATTTCATTCAAGAGACAATTTCAAATTCAATTTCATTTTGCTTATCGTCATGAATGTATAATCTAACTTTTAACTATGTGTTTGTCCCTATGGGACGTGAGATTATCAAATAAATAAATAAATAAGAGACAATTTGTGATTTTGTATTTTCTTTTAGGAGCTAAACATCCTCTTTTTGAATGCCATCCATTGTTTTTATTAGCTCCGTTTGAGGAGTTCATTTTACCATTTTAATTTTCTTTATCTGTATTGATATCTCCATGGGATGTATAAAATAAATAAATAAAATAAATATAGCAGAGAACAAAGTGGTGTCCAAACGAAAACCCTCTGACAAGGACACCTAGTTTTAACAATCTTTAAGATCAAATAGAATGAAATAAGAAATTAAATACTATTGATATGCTTGAAGAGTGTTTCATCGAAATTCTTATACTGTATAGAAGGTGAAACTATTGTTAGTAAAAGGTTGTGCTAATTTTCGCAAGTGAACTGGCAAATAAATAAATCACAGAAATAAATTGTTCCATTTTGAAAATGGATAGTATTATGATATTTATTTATTTATTTATTTATTTATTTTAAATGGCACGTCTCAGGAGACAAAGTACAACATTTAACAAGTGTTGAAATAATACGTTTTTAAAATGAACACAATCAGTTTGACACGAGTGATTTACACAAATAATAGGTATTTTTCGAATTTTGGCTGGTAAGGAATTCCAATTTGCAAACATAATGAAAGGAAATCGAGTTGATACAAAGGTGGAAATGTTTGTGGGTAATTGACTAGTATACATATGTTGATCTCTGGTATAAGGAGAGCTGGTAAGGTACTGGTTTAGATAATTAAGAGGATTGGTATATAATATCTACTATAATATCATATTGTATTTTGTTCCTCTTGGGATTTATGTATAAATAAATAAATAAATAAATAAATAAATAAATAAATAAATAAATAATATAAAAACCATGTGAGTTCATTTGTCCTGTCAGATTACGCCAAAAAATAGAAGACACAGGAAGCTGAAACTTGGTAAATAATTAGCTGATACTCCAAAAGGGTGCACCAGCCAACAGTATAACTGTAACAAATATTGCAAAACACACACGCACACAATATGAGTTAAAACAATAAATAGCTAACAAATGTTGCAAAGCAACATTAGTTAAAAGAATGAATTGCATAATGAAAACAAAAATAATTCATCATTTTTGACGAGCTATTTATTAGTTTTATCATATTTATCAGATGCCAGTATACGTTCAATTCCCAGCTCATTCAGAAAGTCACTCACAAATGAAGCTAATATGTATAAAAACTTTAAAAAATGCGAGAAATTGGTTACTTAACTACTAATCTATGTTCACGATCTTGTCTTAAACATTCTCATTACAGTACATCCTCTACTATTAAAGAAAATCAATTTAACCTACATAAAAAAAAGTAAAACCCACTTCTTATCAAAGTCACTATCATCATACCGAAGGGCATAACCAAAAATTGAGTCACTAAATCTCGGTCACAACAAAAATAATGAAAAAAAAAATTACCTCACACATGAATATAACAAACCCCTCAGAAAAATGATTTCAAAAACAGGATTGGTTGTGGGAGGCGTTTTTAATGAGAAAAACTAACGATTGCGTGGCATCCTATTTAGATTAAAGAAGCGATGTCGAAACGGTGAGAAAACACAATGAGAGAACACAAAAAATAAAAAATAAAATGAAAGAACCACGCCTCCCTGTTGGTCAATCGATTCAGAAAACTCCGAAAAATAAGGAGGGGGGGGAGGGGAAGAGGTAAAAAGAACCCAACTTAAAAACTTTTCAACACCGTTTAGAAACGATAACGCCAAAAGCCGGTCGTGTGTGACGGTCGACACAAAAAGCCCATTATGACGTCATTACAGCCACGGTCGCTTATGAAACCTCTTCTATAACCCCCTCCCCCCCTTTATAGGAGAAGGCTAGGTGCCAAACACGAGATCCCCTCAGCTACCGTCAACGCCATTGGACCGATAGAAAACGACTGATAACGTACGACCCCCGTGGTCTACAGTTTCAAAAACTAAAGCCCCCTCCATCCCCCACTAGTGTCCCCTATCCCCCATATTCCCGAAACGGGTTGAAAACTAGTAGTCACCAAAAAAAATTTGACAAAAATGGTGGCACCCGATTTTGCTTCATTATAGATAAGAATCCCGTAGCACGAGAAGAAGCTATGATTTATTTACTCGTTGTTTAGTTGTTGTTGTTGTTGTTGATTTTTTTCCACGTTCATTATTTGTTGGCGACATTTTCTTTTTGCAACTCCCTTTCGGGGGAGGGTTTATTATTGAAAAGTGGGCACTATAGCGAGAAGAATGTCATACAAGCGAAAAAGGGTGATAAGGATACACCGAGTTGTGTTGGCGAAAAACGAGGAGGGGGTGGGGTGAAGTAAATGGAAATAAAAGTTTAACAAAAGAGACGTGTGAGAATTTTGTATTTTTTTTTAAGTAAAACGATGATGATGTCATAATTTTTATCATCACACTTTTCGGTCGGTCAGTCACTCGGTATTAAAAATAAAAGATGGAAACAAACAAGAAAGGGTTGAATGGGAAATGACACCAAAACAAACGGTATAATAGCTTCCTCCCCAAAAAACATTATTTTCCTCGTTTATGTTAAGGTAGGCAGCGTAATGGTACTAAGCAACTTATCTTCAAGATTTTTTCTTAAACATAGTGTAATGTTAGTAATCCCCTTTTTTAGCGTGAATAGACTTTTGAGTTAATAATAAAAAAAATTGTAATGTGTACTTACACGTATTAACGATTATGTGAACTCGTAATAGGTAGTGCGACCTATTATTCATTAGACTGCGAATTTATTCCATATGAAAAATACAGAAGATTATGCGATTTTATAATGTGTGTTTCGCTAATATGCAATTCCAAAAATCGTCCCAAAAGCTCATTATATGCAATACAATTTCGCTATTATGCGATTTGGTGATAATGGTGCGCAAATAAAATAATATCAGTTACACTGTTGTCAGTTAAAGGAAATTTCAATACAAGCCATTTTCGATTTATGCGAGGATTTCGCAAAACGTAATCTGGCATGAGCTTCTGTACATTATACTAATACAATTGGCATGAGGTTCTGTACATATTGTACAGGATGTCCACAATGAAACCCAAACATTTTAATCACATACTTGTACAGTTTGAAAGATAATAAGTATATACTCATAACTAAATATAGAGATGGTAGTAAACAAACTAAACATACTACGGTACCTACTTCGACTACTACTATTATAGTAAAGTTTCATACAAAAGAATACGATTTTCGTACACTTCCACGTGGAAAAATGTCTACGAGTTAGCTTAATTCGTCATGTTTTCTGCAACATTCCCCCATGTGGAAAAATTGTTAGAAACATTTGAACTTTGCAAATTAGAATGTCTCATATTTAAGATGTTTTCATAGTTAAAAGTTCAAACTACAATAAACAAAACAAAAAAACAAACAAATCTTTCTAATGCATTCGTTCACCAACCATCACCTGTGCTTGGTCACTCAGAGTCGCCATTTTGAAAAATGACTGACTGCAGAGCCACTGTGGCTCTGACACGCACCACAAAATTATCACATAAACTTTATGAGTTCCTGCTTCCGTTCCACCAAGAACCACATTTCTATAACCTGACATGAACAAAATAATAGTTTCCAAATGTTCAGATTTCATTATGGACACCCTGTATAGTAATACAAACAATACAACTATGTATACATGCAAATCTACATGTATGCAGTATAATATTAGCTTGGTTTTTTAAAAATTTGTCAAGGACTTGTATTTACTTCAGTTAAATAGAACCCAAAAAATCTTTTATATACGGTTTGTAACCTTTGAATTCTAAATTCTGTGGTATCGCCCCATAGGATGATACCATAAGGAATGGCGGAGTCGATTGTTGTTTTTAGGAACGTAATTTTTTCACCTATAAAAAGTATGTTCCTGAGTCGTTTAGCGACATAAATATGGGAATTGATTTTTGTGATAAGTTTCTAAATGTGAAAACTAAACGTGAGATTGTGGTCTACCCATATCCCCAAACATTTTAGCGGAGCAGATTCTGGTGGTGTAGAGGGGTGAGACGATGAATTTTCAGTTGGTTCATCTAAAAGTTATGTTGAGAGCACCACTTCATGACTTTGTCGAAATCATAGTTTATTTGCATATTTGTAATATAGTGTTCGTACTTTGGATAAGAATATAGTAGAATGTTATCATCAACGTAGTTCATGACCGTTGCATCCAAGCTGAGTTCGTGAATAGAGCTGGCTACGAGGAAATAGAATAAGATTCCTGTTGACGGATCCCTGGATAACGTCATTTTTTAAAGAATCCGTACATCTTGATTACTACTCATATAAAACTTCTGTCCATGTAATAACTGATCAGGAGTTCAATTGTTGGCGAGTAAATGCCCAACTTTATACAGAGCTGAACGACCGAATCACGTTTTAACATATTGAACGCCTTACTTATATCCGTTTGCGGAACAGTATTATGTTATGAGTACTGGATTAATGCTACCTGTGGTTTGAAACACAAGTAGCATTAACAGGCGACGTTTCAAATCTTGAGTAGCGACCCTTAAATATTCAATAAGTAACCTAAGTTTACCAAATTTTTTTTTCAAAACTCAAAAAAATAAGGACCACCCAAGTATACATACAGCCTTTGATACTATATCTAACTCTACGTTTAAGCAAAAGTTCCAAATTATACAACAATCATTACATTTCCTTGGAACCAATTAAACTAACACCAAATCAGATAAGGGTTATTGCAGAAACCCAACGGTTGTTGACGACACCCAAACAGAGTACTAGAGGAAAAACTGTATCGGCTACCGAATTGAGTATTCAGAGAGGGTCAGAGATTCCTTCCTTTATGGGTTTTGCTGGAGATGTGAACCAAGCAGTTTGGGTCGTCAATTACGTGTCTGTGGCCCCATACATCATCTTAACGACGTTCTTTTCCACTACACCCCTCGTGTCAAGCGTCCTCCTAGTGATGGTCCTTTGCTTTTATTTTTTTAATGAAAAATTATTTTTATTATTTTTTTCTCTCTCTCTTTTTAGATCTCCCCCATTTTTTCTTCTCCCCCTCTCGCTGAAGAGAAAACAGAAGCGATTGATGGAACACCCAGTGAGTGAGGAGGCAAGAGTGCAATTTCCTCAAACAGCCTATGGTGAGTGGTGGAGAAAGTTCCAGGTGCGAAAGGTCGTAAAAATGGAGAGAAAAACGGCAAAGGTTCACTACCCATTCGAAAAGCCCTTCAAACGTATACGCACAGAAAAAATATATATGTATATATATATAGTAAAAATATAAAATTATATTGATCATAAATCACGAGTCTCATTAATTAACCAAAGAAATAAAAAATTAATTAATAAAAATATTTTTCAGTAAATCTTCGATTTATGCGAAGGTTACGTTCCTGCAAATATCACCCTCAAATTTAGAAATCGCATATATCGGAAGTCCCATTAAGTTGCCATATGGTAAAAATTAAAAGAAAAACGGCAAAGGTTCACTACCCGTCCGAAAAGCCCTTCAAACGTATAGCACAGAAAAAAGATATATATGTATCTATTTGTGAATTTTACACGTGGATTTACCAATGGGTCTACCTGTAGTGAATTTACACGTGGGTCTACCAATGTAGTAAAAATATAGTAAAAATGAAAAAGTATGTTGATCATAAATCACGAATCCCATTAATTAATCAAAGAAATAAAGTTAATGAAATAGTTTTTCACTATATAGAAGTCTTCGATTTATGCGAAAGTTACATTTCTGCAAATACCATGCTTAAATTTCAACTCGCGCATATCAAAATTCTTATTAAGCGATAAAATTTTTTCCTTTCAGTGACTTATGCAGCGCGAGTGAAATAATAGTAAAATTTTGTCACCTAAAACAAGCATCTGATAAAAACTTTTTGTCGCATATAAGTAAATCACATAAATCTAAAATTCTGTGTTCTCTAAAAATGTGTATCTTTTTTATACTCTTTATATTAGCTTCACATGTGAGTGAGTTTGTGAGCGAGCGAGCTGGGAATTGAACGCATACTGCCATCAACAGTCGTTTATAAGATTGTACCAAATGTACCAAAAAACTGTACTATACTTGTACTGTATAGTTCAATGTACCAGAAACGCATAAAACGAGAACCGCACAAGACCTTTGCATAAATAAATAAATAACTGCATAAATCTAATTTTAAAAAATCGCAATTATAAATAAACCGAAAATTGCAGAAATAAAAAATAGAATTACTCAAAACTCACATGAATCAAATATTGAATTACTCAACGATTTAAATTTGCATAAATCTAACAGTATATATGACGGTATATAAAGAGTACGCTCAGAAAGCATTTTCATGTACTTGTTTTACTAAATAACAAGTACGCAACTTGAAAAACACTATTTTTACAAATAGAAACATTTTTTGTCGGAGATCAACGACACTGAATCACGTGATAAAATAAACACTACACATAAATCAAAACAAATAAGAAAACAGCATATATACTAGGAAATGGCTAACTCATTACATCATTCAAAACAATAACCCCCGAATTGGTGTAATAATAATAACAACATCTACACAGCATCATTTATCATGAAGTTCGAGATAACTATCATCATCAAGATATCGAGCTCGTATTACAATAGTGGATCATAATCTCTCCTTTTTTTGGGGAGACAAAATTCAATTGGCCCCAAGTACGATTAGTCAGCCATAGAGATACCCAGGGCACACGCGCACCCACAAACGTATATAGGTTGAGATAAATAACGAAGAGGAACCCCTACGAATGATATATGCAACAACGAAATAAAACACCATATATATATTGGGTAGTATATCGATAAGAACTTTTATTGCAATAGGCAGGCGTGAAGCAATAATGAGAAATGTAATAACACCAAGTAAGTGTATATAGTATACTGTACGTAGTGGGCTTTTATTTTTGGATAATATGAAGAGGGCGTTACAAAATAAATTTCATTTTGTGTCATAAATGTTAATAAAAATTAATAAGGATATCCTACATTTTTATGACAAAACTACTTTCCGTCAAAAATCGAGGATAAGTCGAAAATCGCATAATCGAAATTCCCATAAAATATAAAAATTAAAAAATGAAACGAATGGAAAATGGTGGGTATACAATATTTACGTAATGCAATATGAAACGTTGAAAAACCCAACTACGTTAAAAATGCTTTTTAAACATCTTTATATACAGTCATATACAAATATACTGTATGACATACAGTATATTGTATGACTCATATACTGTATGACATACAGTATATGTATTACATACAGTGTATGTAATTGTACGTACATAATAAAATATAAAATATAAAAATAAAAATAAATATAAAATATTTTAAAATAAAATAAAAATAATGCCAACTAAAACCACTTTTTATTTCTGCACGTTTCGATTTATGCAAATTTTGATCAATCCGAATTTCGATTTATGCAAAATTAAATTTTTGCGATCGTTGAAAAATTCAATATTTTATTTATGCGAGTTTTGAGAAATTCTATATTTGATTTCGACAATTTCCAATTTATTTATTTATTTATTAATATAGATACATTCAATATTGATACATTCATTCAAGTTGGTCAGCACAGGGAAACGTGTACCGAATCTTATTTTTAAGTAACCCAAGGCACAGGACTCGCATCAACTTTATTCGCCGTTGTTGCGAATATCCTGTTTGATGCCCAACTCTCAGCCACTTTTCTAACCCACGTGGACAATAATTTCTTATTTTTGCCTTATGCGCCATACCATATACACATTACTAAATACCTTATTGAACAGGATCTTCAGTGTCTAACCAATTGATATTCTTCCAAGCAAATGCAACTTAATAAACTTAAAACTAACAAACTTCATATAAACCCATCGTTCCAAAAATTCTAAACCCGTTAAAATTCTTGGCATTCTCTTGGATTCGTTCGTAATCTTTCTTCCTCACTTAAATTCCGTGATCAAGAAATTATGTAAATTGACTTTTCTATTGAAAAAAAATAGCTTCACTTACAAGTGAAGTTAATATAAAGAGTATGATATCAGGTGCAAAAATATTCAGTTATCTGTGCACCACTGCACATAATCGCATAATATCAAACTTTTCTCACATATAACGAGCAATTGAAAACAATTACGCATAATAGTGAAATCGCTATACAAAACTCTCATAAATCAAAAACGTCCTGTACAATGTTTAATATGAAAAAGTTTCTAGTGAATTTACCCATTTTAGAAATTTTTTTAACCTGAGTGAAAAAAAAAAAAACACGGGGTAAAAAAATGGGGGATAAAGAAAAGAAAATGGCGATGATGATACTTTATGATAGGGTTAGTCTACGATGCAAAAAACGAGAAAATATGAAGATCTTGGTCGTTGAGTTCACCACATATCGCGCTCCATTACATGCACATCTTGACGATTTTTTATCCCCCACTTTTTTTTTTGGCCAGCATAAAAAGGGAAGAAAAAATTACCCTTCACATCCATTACACATCTTTATGCATAAAACCACTATTCTATCACACTTCTTTATGTACACATCACACGTGTCTCTTCACAAGTGCATACGCACGCGTTTTCACTGATTTACACCATCTCCCCCTCGTCCCCTAATTACCCAAAAAATTATGTTTCATGGTCGACTTTTATCGATTTTTCAGAGCTCTCGTACACATTGTAGGAACAAGCATTTTTTTTTCATCAACAATAGTTTCACATTTTCTTTTTTACGATTTCAAATAGTAAATCGAACATATTACTGTTTAAAATTGATGGGTTTGTCATAATGTAAAATATCTGAATCATTCATATATCTCGTTTTTATGACAGTCGTAATACTTTATTAACTCATCAGTCGTAAAAGATTGTTCCAAAACGTATAACGATATGCATACATACACATACTGTACAAGTATATAAATATATACTGTACAGTTGAATTCGGTTATCATAATCACGGATAATGTTTGTCAATCGGCTATTACACTGAAATCCGGTTATTATGACCACTTTGAAAGTAATGCTTTTCAGTAATTTAAACACAAATTTTGAATTTCTTGTTTTTATTTTCTATGTTTGTACTTTATTGTTGTTGTCTCTATGGAACAAAAATAAAATTTAAATAACAATAACCGGCTGATAACATTTAACAATGGCTAAAAAACATTAATCAGTAATTTGGAACCGACTGATTATGATAATAATAACCGATTGAAAACACTATCCCTGATTATAATAACCGGATTTTACTGTATTATCATAATCAGTCGGTCCCAAAACACTGTTTAATGTTTTTTATCTATCGTTTAATATTATCAACAGGTTATTGTTATCAAGAAGTACTAGTCCCAAAGTGATCATAATCGGATTCCACTGTACTTGTAAATACATACACATATACAAATACATATACTGTATGCGTATTTGCATACTGTATATCCCATATACAGGGTGTTCCTAAAAAGACTAGTCAAATGTCGACCACAGATAAAAAAAAAGAAGAAGAAAGTCCAGAGAGAACATGTGTCTCGAAATACTTCGATAACACAGGGTAAAGTCACATTTTTTCGTAGGCCTCAATTGTCTCATAATAGCTGTAAGTATTGAAATGAGTATGCATTTCATAAGCCATGTTAGTATGGACGTTGTTTGCTTTGTTTGATGCGTAACAGTTGTGGTTCAAAATTGACTTGACCTTTTAGGAACATGCTGTACACATAGCTATTGAGCGTAGACATAAGTTATTTACAAATCTATGTACTCAACATATTTTTCTGAAGTGCAATTACGAGTTCAATGGTAAAACCCATTAAAGCTGTATTCCAGAGAAGTAGTATTTCAGGCGGTTATTTTGTTGCTCATGTGTTCTGCACGGAAGTTTGGCAAGAAAAAAGTTTATCAAAGCTTCTCTGCCATACTAATACGCATTGAATTGACCGCCTGGAAGTAGCTTCTCTGCAAAACTGACAAATGCAAAACGATTCACTAGCTTGATTATCAAATGAAAACAAAAAATAACCAAAATACGTATAGTAAAGATAAATTAACATAAACCAAATAATGTTCTCCTGTTTTCATGTAATTTTAACCTGCTTTATTTAATTTATTCTGAGGTTAAAATGGTTCAACATCTTTGAGCTCTTTTTTTGGTAGGTGACCTGCAAAGCTGCAATTTTGAACAAAAGCTTGGAACATTTATTTTGTAACAAATTTAGACGGTCCAGTTAATTCTGAGCTTTTGTCAAACGAAGGGTCTGTTTTTCCTCGAAAAGTGTTTGCTGACGCTATACCTACATTTTCAAGCCACCAGACATTGTTGTACTCAAAGATACATGAGCATCCATTCATCGTTAAATTAGTATAAAACCTATCCATTCAAATAAACAGTTAACCTATTTCATCCAAAATATATAATCCACGTGTTTGTTCAGTAATGACGAGGTTGTAAAATAGTTCATCAAAAAAGCAGTGTTTTAATTACTTGTGAAAAATCATTTCAACCAAACACCATACAGTATTAACATGTTACATGTGTTTAATCCTAAAAAATCGACATGCTGTAAAATCATCACTTTCAAAGTTATATTCTGTAACATACCACTACAGTATAATTATTACAACTTGTAATTGACACACACACAAATAAACAGTTAATAAAAGTTACACTGTCTCGTACACGTATACAAACAAGTACGGAATAAGCTTCTCACCATCAGTATGGTGAGCTCAAAACCATAAAGTGTCAAATGAGAGGAGGGGTGGGTTAAAAAGTAGGGATGCGTTTTGAGTAAATGGTGGTTCGTCGCACCTGGTACACGCAGGAATCCTGCTTAATGACGCATGCGCAGTAACGAGGAGCTGGCCGTTGATTCAGCCAGAGTCTGAATCATCATCTACTAACAGATGCAACTGAGCCATGATATTTTCCATCCTCAAAAACTTTCACCTCGTCCCACTCATTTTTAATGCCTAGCCCTACACCACTTTTGGAATCCCGTAAAAAAAGAAGAAAGTACGACAGCTTTATTCAGTCGACCATGAGTTACATAGTACCAAAAAGAAAACGACTTTGCGTGTTAAATACTAATGTAATGATTTATACGTTAAATTAATATAACCCTGTTTTATACGAGAAATTTTTATAAGGTTATTGTGATCATTTTTGAACTATTGCTTTTTGATAACAATGGCAGACTTAACATTAAAAGATAAAAATACAACATTAAACAGTGTCTTGAAACTGACTGATAATGATAACAATAACCGATTGACAACATTATAGGTGATTATATTAACCGAATTCCACTGTATATCAACATTACTGAAAAAAAGTAAAGCGACTATTACAGTTTTAAGCAATTATTTGTATATTAGTTTGTATATTATTTGTATATTACTGTGTATTAGCTATCTGACACTACACGTGAACAAAATAAAATTTGATGTTAACGTCTGCAGAAATTGAGTGTCATGTGGCGTTTTAAAGTTTGAGAAGCTGAATGCACTAAAAACTCGATTATCCGAATCGCGATTACCCGAAATTCCGATTTGTTTGTTTGTTTTTTGTTGCTAATTTTACCCAATAAACTATGTCATTTCAATACAAAAATCGATACATTATCGAAAAATCATTTACATTATTCGATGATTAATGACACTACGAACAACGAACAACTACGAACAATTTATCGAACAATTGATTAAGTTAATACAGTACTGCACATGCACAATGTTTATTGAATGTTCACGTTTTTTAACTTGTACGCCGTTGTTGACTTTTCTAACCTCATTTATTTACTCTGAGGTTGGAGTGGTTCAACATCTTGAGCTCTTTCTTTTTTGGAACGTTCCTAATTACCTACAGAGCTGAAATTTTGAACATAGGCTGGGATCGTGGAACATTTTGTTGTATCAAATTTAAACGGATCAACGTCATTTTTTTTAATAACTTGTTAAACACCAAACCGAGCACATACATCAAAATTCTGAATTATCCGAATATTTGTTTATCCGAAATAGGCTTGGTCCCGTGACATTCGGATACACGAGTTTGTAGTGTACTGGTTATCCAACAATCTATGTTCATATCAACCGCGTTACTTTGCGAAAAGAAGTTGTATGATCTTTTCAAAGAGTTGAATATCACCTTCAACTACTGTCACGACTCACGAGTAGTGAATAGTGCACAATCCCCTGGGGATTAGTCGTCGACGAAACACCATTTTTGTTCATCCTCCTCAACAATTTTTTTCCTCCATCATTACACGAACCTTACAGTTGGTCACCGTGGCAACAACTACCATCATCATAATCATCATCTCGGGGAGAATTTTTTAGCAAAAGAACCCCCTTGGTTGAGACATCATGAAAACTACATTAGGTGGGGGGTCCACTGAAAGTGAGAGAGAAACTCTGTGTCGTAGAGAGAGGAGGGGGGGGATATACATTCTAACCCTCAATGAAATGATGGAAAGGAGCTGTTACTGGACGCGATGACCTCACTTGCGAGTGGTCGTTGATGATGGCCACTACTCGGTATAAAAATCCCAGTGACCCTTAACCAGAAAAATACCCCCCCCCAACCTTTTCACTTCCACCTTCTTCCCCTTATATACTACAACTTCAATCTTGTTTCCCTGGGGGGGTTAGGGTTTTCGGACAGTGTCCGGCAAGTGGCACCAGCTGCATCCAACAGGCAAAACTGGCTTAACGACCCTAATTCCATCAGCATGCTTAATTCCAACGTTGCCCCGGGAAAATAAATTTATCGGATAATCTTCACAAAAGGCTAAACGCTTAGGTAATCAACTTTACGACCAATTTCATATTTTTAGACCCCCAAGATGGCGCGAACCGCTGTTGCCATATTTTTCTCATTTCACTTACATACCCCTACTACTGCTGCTATACTTAAACACGTCTTTTCCTTTTATCGTTTTCGAATGTTTTTCTCTCTCTCTCTTACTCATTCACTTTCTCCCTCTTTTACTTATCAAAATGGGATTCCGGTTGAACGAATTCGAAAGTGAGTGTTAAAACAATTTTTATTTTTGCACTCTATTAACGGGTTTTCATTTTTATTCCTTTCAATAACAAGGAGAGGGGGTCAACTGATACTTAACGTTTCATTCAGTGTTTGAAAGTGAATTTTAAACTGAATATTAGTTGCTAATGGACTGGGTCAAAATTTCCATGTTTAAGATATTAGGAGTTCTGCTGAACCCCATTAAAATGTGACCTATACTAGATAATATACATTTGTGTATTTCAAAATACATATATACGAATTACTTACTGCTATGCATAAAAACGAAGTACCATACAAGCAAAGTAAACTTTCATTACACATTAAAACAAAATTTGACAAGTAATTTAAAAACAAGTACAGGTGTACATTAAAATACTTTTTAGATCTTTATATAATGACATAATTATTTATTTATTTATTTATTGTATTTTCGTCCCTTAGAGACAAGTATAACACTCCATAATCTGCATATAAATGATAACAAACAAAATTACACAATATAAACTATAAAGGTTAACAAAAACAGTGAATATACTAAAATGTATTTGAATACAGAACATGTTTCGATAACAGTTTTTTAAAATGAATACAAACTGCAGGACAACCACCATTTGAGCATGATAATGCTAATTTCCTTATCTGGAACGGAAGTTCATTCCAGATTTTGAAGGTATTATATGGAAAACAACATCTATAATGATTAGGTAAGTCTATTGTCGAAACTATTTTAAAACGTTCCGAAGAGCGAATTAAAGGAGGTATTGAAATATATTGAGAAACGAAACTTAATGGATGATTAGGATTTTTGAGGCCTCTAGCTATTTCTACTAATCTATTATCAGTGACTAATTGGTATACGGTTAATATTTTTTTTTTAAAGTTTGTTATTGATGTGTAGGGGCCTAGTTTATACAGAGTTCTAATAATACGGTTAAAGGAAATTTGTATTCGCTTCAGCCGGTATTGGGATGTATCTGCCCAAATGATGATTGCGTACTGGATGACAAGAAATTACTTTGGCGTTAATAAATTGTTTTTTCCTTAGTGATGAGAAGGTTTTTCAAGCGTTTTGAAAGATAGACTAATCTATTCAGTTTGATGTTAAGTTTTTCAATGTGTGTAGTAAAATTTAAATTTGTATCAAAATGGACACCTAGGATCTTAATAGATGTGTTGTTTATTGCAGATGGGTTATTAAATACATTTGTACATATGTACATGTGTACATATGTACATATGTACATGTGTACATATGTACATACATATATGAATACATAATATGTACATACATACATATTGCAAAAAGAAATCATTTTTGATTCCTGCATGTTTCGATTTATGCGAATTTCGATTTAGAAATTAAAGTTATGCGATCGTTGAATAATGCAATCGTTACAATCGTTGAGTAATTCGATATTTGATTTATGCGAGTTTTGAGTAATTCCATTTTGATTTCTGCAATTTTCGATTTATTTATTTATATTTTTTTTTACATGTGATTTCTGCAATTCTCGATTTATTTATTTTTTTTTTTACATTGGACTTCTGCGTTTTATTTTAGTTATTTTATTTTTAATATATTTTAATTATGCAAAGAACTTATGAAGTTCTCGTTTTATGCGTTTTTTGGTACATTGGATTATCATATCTAATAAAAGAGCACGACCTTGTTCCTCCTCCTTCCTATACTACTACTACTACTACTACTACTACTACTACTCCTCACCAGTTATAGCCATTGGACAAGGAATATCACGTGGTTCTTTCTTTTGCAGCTGGACATGAAGAAAGAATTCTAGAACCTTCTAGAACTTTCAAGAATCTTCTAGTAATTTCCACTGTGTGGCAGTGTCACTGTGTTTTCACTAGCGCCATCTCACCATGTAGAAAATACCAAAACTCATACCGAAATCGATGCTCTAATTGTAACGAATATTGCGAAGCAATATGACTCAAATGAATAAATAACTTTCCCGTCATTTTCGACGGGCTATTTACTAGTATTCTTATAAACGACTATAAATGGTAGTATACGTTCAACCCCCAGCTCACTCACTACCTGACAGACTCACAGTTAAAGCTAATATAAAAAGTATAATAAAAGGTTTTAAAAAATACTTAATGTCAGCAAAACGTTTATATA
>JAQIWH010003690.1:0-19081 GCA_034695005.1 Cryptops parisi
CCTGTTAATATTGCCACAGTATACAGCGCCCTCTGTGAATCTCCCGCTAGAATTTCTCCTGCCAAGATCTGGTTCGTTTTAATGTCATGTACACTACATGTACTACTAATAATCAACAACAGCAAGTCTATTAAAACTGATTCAACTGTCTTGGTAAGTGTTATTATGAATCTTTGGCGGAATTAATGATTAATTTACTTCCAACTCATGATTTGCACTTTTCGTCAGTATTGTCATTAAAAAAACAAACAACCATTTAAATACTGGGGCAACTTGTGGTTCATGTAATTAGTGAGAAATTGTAACATTATATTTAATATATTTTTCTTGTATGTGACGATACAGTATTGAAACACCATGGATATCAACATCAAGAAAACCACAAAAGTCAAAAAGAAAACTAAGAAAATCGGTTTGCCAATTTCTAATAAATTGAGAAGCATCCGAAAATTAGTAAGTAAAATGAAACGTAACCGGCGACTGAGAAAGAAACTCGAAAAGCAGATGGCTAAGCAAGTAGTTCAGCATGACGAAACTTCTGAAAATTTTATTGATTCGTTCACGTCTGTGGAGTCAACGACTGAGCATGAAGATTTTGGTACTGACGATGAAGTGGACAATTACGTTTCGGATGACAATGAAGGAACAACTGGGACAGAAATCTGGTAAATAACGAATTTTAAACGTCATGTTTTTCTTTATGAATTCTTTACCAAGTTAAGCACCTGACATTTAAATTTGAGGTGTTTCCCGACCAAATCGTCAGCTCGTGTGTTTGTGATGGCTCCTCGTGAATCCATCGCTTTTTGGGGGAAAGCCGGAATCCAAGTTTTACGCGGATGCGTCAAAGTACTAGGCTACTCCATTCAGAAGAGTTGTAATATTGTTCAGGTGTTTTCACCGTCGTCAGCAAGTGCCGTGGTCATCGAAGCTGATTTTAACGCAGCTGTAAGTTTTGCCATTACGTAATGTGATCGAGGATCGTGCTTAGTTTGAGATGAATTTAATTTTATTGTTCATCAGGAACCAGATGAGAACGACGATCCGAAGGACTCGTTACATTTTGACGAATCGTGGGTGGATGTGGAAACTATCGACGACGTCCGTAGTTGTCTCAAACACGATTCCGTCGTGTTTGTTGTTCATCCTTTGAACGATAAGCTGAGCCGTGGTCTGAAAAATTACTATCCGTATTTGTACTCGACCAAAGTGGATGACAGAATGTCGCCTATCTCTATGGGATTGACTTCCAAAGAATGTCATTTTGTTGATCCCAATCGTACAACCTCCTTACAAGTTCCTTTGAATTGGCTGGAACTTGAACATTGGTTGAAGCAAGATTATTTTGGTGAAGGTAGTTAATCTCAATTGGTGGAACATTTTATCGTTGTAACTATTGCTGCTGAAAGGAGCTACTTTTTTGTTTGTTACGCTTCAAGAGTTATCAATGACTTGTCTCATCTGCGGTGGAAAAAATGTTGGGAAATCAACACTTCTGAGATACTTGATCAATTCATTTCTTTCACAGTAAGTTAAAGTTAGTGATGGAGGATGTTTATCAACTTGTTGATGTGAAACATGCATTTCAATTATCCACTAGTAAGCTTGAGGAAGTTTTTTTGTTGGACTGCGATCCTGGTCAAGCAGAATGTACACCTCCAGGGTGTGTATCATTACTGAAAATTACTCAACCATTACTTGGTAAGCCTTCATTAGTGATCTTTTACAATTCACTTGATGCCGGTAGTTGTTGGTATATGTTGATGATTTGCTTTTTAGGCCCTGCATTTACTAGTCTTCAAACACCACTAAAGTAAGCACGTGTACAATTAATCTTATGATGAATGCAATGATTGTTCATTTGGCATTTAGAATGTGAATTGTTGTTTCAGATCTTTTTATATCGGTTGTGCAACTCCAACCCAAAACCCAGGTCATTACATCACTTGTCTTATGGAGTTATACAAATTCTACAAGGAGATGTCTCGGAGGTACCAACATCCATTGCTATTTGTCAATACCATGGGATGGACCAAAGGTAATGAATGCTGCACCTTGACACTGCAATGTCACTCGTAGTTTCAAGCTGCTTTTTGTGATCATAAGAGATCATGTTTTTTTTTAGGACTTGGACTCAAATTGTTCGTCGACACGATGATGACAATGCGCCCTACTCACGTTGTTCAGATAAACAGACCGAGGATCTCTCGCGTTTGGAATTTCAGCCACATGACGTCGGAATATGTGGCGGAGGAAGGTGGCTGGTCTTTATCGTCCAGAATGTTGCCGCTGCTTAATCATAAATTGTTTCAACTTTACAGTGTACGGAAAGCCAAAAAGTGAGTTGTTTTTTCACTTTTATTAAACTAAAATGATGTATAGTTCAAGTTGTAAAATTAATGTTATTTTCCTGCATTTAAGTGAATGCCATTCATGGTATAATATAATTGTATTTACAGAAAACAAGAGGCCAACGTGTTACGAGAATTGTCTTTGACGGCTTATTTTTCACAACTTTGGAATGTCCATTTGGACCAGCCATTTTTCATCCATGGTTGTTCCACCTACAGGTGGGCTACTATTGGAAAGAACCATTTTTGCTTTTAAGTTTCATTTATAATAAATGGAAAACTTTCTGTTGCTGATTTCAAGAGTTCCTTGGTCATCCGTCGCCGTTTGGACGATGTACACTAGCGTACGGTTCAGTGAACATCTGGACACGTTGAACGGTGCATTGGTCATGTTGGGAAGCTGTGATTCTTCACTGGTAATATAACTATTCCATTTCAGCTTAACATACGTGCCCATGTTTCGGTTGGCACGTTAATCTCGAACTGGGTTTGATTTTCTTGTTTCATTGGAGATTACCTTCATGTGCCAAATTTCATTGATTTCTATGATGCAATAATTTAGTTTCTGGAAAGTTCTGATCCGACGCTGCCCAAATTTCTTCCGCATCTTCCAATTTGTGATGCTATAGGCTATGGTAATTGATGCTGCATTTAAATTAAAATATTAATAATTATTTATGTCAACAGCGTGCACTATGTGCTAAACATTTGTATGTACTAAAACACTCAACAGGAATCGTCAGGGGTATTTCGATGGAAGAAAAAATGTTGTACATCATTACCCCAGTTCCTCAGATGTCACTTAGCAAAGTGAATGTTTTATTGCGTGGAATCATCAGCATGCCTGAAAAGATGATCAACGATCAGGTACACAAATCGGTCAGTCGGTCTTATCAATTGGGCTTGCTAACGGAGTGCACCGGTCATCAACACTTTGTATTGATGGGCCATACTGTACCGAGTTTAAATTTTTGTTTCCTTTAAATTAGTCGGTGGATGGATGGGTGCCTTATTTGGAAGACACACGATGGGTGGAAACCATGCTTCGAGGAAAATCGATCGGTGGTCGTACGTTTAGAAAACACTGTTCCATGACCACAAAGCTTCGAAGGGAGATTGCTAACAAGAAATAGATTACAAATTCTCATTTTGCAGACATGTTTGGAATAAACGTTAACCTATTTTCCACTTGTAATAGTATTGGCTCATTTCTTTCAGTTAAGTTATATGGAATATTTTAATGTTGTGTTCATCTAACCCGAATTAGTGTCTACACTCTACAGGTAGTCTAGATTAGTTAAGAAATACAACTACATTAAAACAATTTATGCTTCATGTACTGAAGTTGATGATACCATTCCTAAACTTTGCCCACCAACCTAAACGCTAAGATGACCGTTTCCAAGTGGAAGGCAACATTTTCTTTTAACAAGTTCACACCTTGGTAACCATTGTTGTTGATAACAGCCTTGCCAACATGGATGCCAAGGAAGCCTCTTCTGCTGCTTATTTGGAAACTCACAAAATTTTACAGTTGTTTGAAAATTGGACGGCGCTTTTATTTTTCGAAAGACCAGGTAAGACCAGAATAGGGTTCCCAGTTTTTTTTTACATAGCGTTCCATCATCGATGTTTTATTTGGCAGAAAATCCTAAGAAATTCCTAGCCGAGAAGTTGCAGGAGCTGATAGAAAAACGTGATTCGTGCCTTCCGAGCGACACCACTTTACGGGGAGGCCTCTTCAACGAGAAAAACATCAAAGGAATGTTTGAGATGCTGGACGTGATGAAAAGTGGATTCATTAATGTCGAGCAGTACGCCCATGGTAAGGAAAGACTGCTCGGTGGCATTGTGCACGCACCAACCCCCTATATAGTAGGTTTCATAGAATCCATCCATTTTCACTTTAGGTGGTTTGAGATACACAGTTCAACATGCTTTTTTTGCCATTAATAACACACAACCATAATGTATTGTCTCGCAGATTAATCTGCCCTCGTTAAACTCGATCGTCAACAACTTTTATCGAGTACCAAGGGTAGTGGGTCACGGAGGTTTGATGCATCAATTGTAAACAGTTGCCTAATTACCGGTATGATTTCACCTTGACAACAGGGCTTACGTGTCTCGGTGCCAAGCAGTTCCATCCAGTTCCATCTGGTTGTTCAAATGGGAAAATTACGTGCGAAATGTTTTGCGAGGAGGCGTAAGTAGAATTGATTTTCATTGTGCACCATAAATTTCAACTAGGTTTGAAGCCTAGCTAGAAAATGTTTTATACAGTAAGAAAGTTGCATAAAAAGTCAACGGATTCGTTTAATGGTTTTGTAATTGAACACGGATCAATGCGTAGGAAAAACGTATATTTGGTTACGTCTATGCAGTGAAATTTGATCGTACGTAGTTGATGTTTGCAGGCAAAAAGCTCTCCGTAACCTGTACTCGGTGACGTGCGCCGAGCTCGATGTGTCGATAGCGGATGAATTTCCAGAGTTCGATGACGAAGAAGAATGTACTGGCGCTGAAAGTTTCCTGGACATTGAAAGTGCCTCCAGCATTTCAGAAGGAATTGATATGAATCAGGGTGAAGTTTGATCTTTTATTTTCATTGCAAGGTCTATATTCCAAAAATAAATTCTATGCACAAAAACGAACCAACCAACCAACCAACCCATTGATTTGGAAAGAGCCCTAGATGGATTTGGTTTCCATACGATGCTTGTAGATTTTAGCCTGGATTCCTGGTTTCCGCCGGAGAATGAAGATGCAGGTCTTGGTGTACATTTCTAGTGGTGGAAAGCTTTTGAAATTGTTGAAAGAGGTGTGACTGTAACAGTTGACGACATCGAGAACTTCGTGGGTCCTGTCGTAGATCTTGTTGTTGTTGTGTACCGTGGCAGCTTCGATCAGCAGGTGAGTAAAGGACAACATTTCAGCACTCCCTGCGATGAGATTTTCAGTTTTGTTGTAGCTGAAATTAAAAATGGGGCGGGTGTCAAGGACGCTTTGTTTGGCGTGGCATTGGAGGAACCATGTGGAGAACTCACATCCAACCATCGTTGATTTGGCCAAACCGAGAGACTCCCGTTTGTGCGGAGTACACGTCGATGTGGACATTAACTTCTGGAAGAGGAGAAGGAAGGAAGGATTGATTGATCCGATTGATTCAGCGTGGAACACCATCTTCAAGATTGGGATACTTACCCGATTCTGCAGCTTCCAGAGCATGTAAGCGTTCGAGTGCCACTCCTCCTGGATAATTGTAAATGGAAGCATTCATCAGGATCCACGTGAATCCCAAGTTGATGGCAATCTGAATTCCAACGCAGATTTTGAAAAGAGCCAGGACCCGCGGACTTTTTATCTTCTCTCTACCATCGCCCGCCGTAGGAAGAAAGGTGAGAAAGCTTATGTTATGGTGAGGAGTCTCACGAAAGAAACGGAGTACAGTAATTGAGAGTTGGGATCAATAGGGGTCTTTACATTTGGAAGAAAACAATGGCAGCTGGAATGTTGAGAAGAGGAATGACGTAGATGATAAACCTGAGTTCCTTATGTGGAAGAAACGAATAAAGAAAAACGAACATCAGGGCTGGGAAGACTAAAGTACGCACTCGTCGATCTAAACACGCCCCAAACGGGATCAGAACGCAGCTCGTCGCCATGGCTCGTGGGATGGCAGAATAAAAGTACCAGAAAAATGGTGATGTCTGAATTGCGTTAAGGGGGGTGGTGTACGACTAAGAAAAGAAGTGGAAGCGTTTGTTTTGTTTTGCAGTGGAAGGATATTCCCCAGTCAGAACTTTTGTTGAGGTAAGTGTTGTACCACAACACTTCTCCTTCGGGCCAAACCAACCTTTGCCAGAAGTACGAATCGACGAGGATCGTTAACGCTAGGAGGAAGAAAACACACATTGGTCGTTTTCAACGGGCTGTATCGAATCACAAAATGGCGAAAGGGTTGTTGCTTGCGCACCTAATGACACGACTCCCGTTGGGATAGCGTAGAGTAAAAACTCGGTCAAGGTCAACCGTCCAGAGAACAACTCCATCAACAGAATGATGCCAAACAGTATGGCAAGTTCGGAACGGAAAATTACAATAGCTGCTCCTGACACCACGATGAACCTGGAATGGCGCTGTTCCATCCAATAGTGGTAGGCAAGAAGAACTGAAAAGGGTACAACTCAACCAATTGTCATTGACATTCTTGATTCTCAACGGTGATCATGGATAACAACACTACCTAATATTAAAGCGTACGTGTTAGGCAAAGGTCGACTCGAATAATATTTGAAGTGGAACTGGAACAGCGTGATGAGTCCGAGCCATGTCGCAACGGGCAATCCAAATTTGCGCTTGATGGATTGCAAATATTTGGTGAAACTCCACGTCACCAAAGCTTGAAGAACATACCTAGCTGAAAGAAACAAAAAATGCTCGAGTCTTGGAAATCAATCATTCCAAACCGATGATGCGATGATGCAATACGTACTAACAAATTGAGAATAAAATTTGTTAAGACTGAGGAACTTGATCACGGCGACAAAAGGCGATGACAACAGCGCAACCACCAGTGGGCCTAGAAAAGTCCGTGGAACAACCCCAGGGAATTCCAAGTGGTCGTACTAGAAAGAGGGAATGGCGCACGTGGGTTTATGGATGCCGACCCTGGTCAATGGAATATCGCTCGCTCGTCGACACGTTACCTGCGATAGATTGGTAACATGGTATAACAAGTCGTGAGTAGCTTGAAGGTTGAAGCTCTCTTCCACTTTGGTATAGGGACAGAAAATCACGTCCGGGATGGTCATTGCGACGACGCTCAACACAGTCATCTGGGGGAAAAAATGGTTTGCGTTATTTATGTAGGTTGAGTCAACAAATGCCAACCAAAGTATTGGAGGAAGGAAGAGGATTACTTTAATGAAAACAGGTGTCTTGGTGATGTTCTCCATGTGGTTAGGATGATTAGACATTCTTTTCAAGTAACCACAGAGCAGAGTCTTGCGTTACCTGCCTGTGCAATTTCAATTTCACAATTTTTAAACTGCAATGACAAATTGTAAGAAAAATTTGAATTTTTGATTCTCTTATGTTTTTACCTTTTAATATGTTAACTCAAATGAACCCTTTTTCACATGACTCTACGATTAGTATTCGTTCGGTCGTGAAATATATGACAAGTTGTCAGACGACGGCCCGGTTGGCTGTCGTCGTCGTCGTCGTCGTCGTCGAGGATCTTTCTCGATCCACGGCCAAATCGAACACGACCGATTTACTTTTGATTTTAATGTGTGTTCTTTAAAAAATAATTCAAAAGTCAATAACGTGTTGTCATTTTATATACCCCTTATTGTTTTTATTACCGGCATGATATTTTGAACATTTCGGAAATTAGAACAGTTGTTAATACGGTCAAGTTTTCTTAGTTTGATTGGATAATACATGTCAATGAACAAATGAAAGAAAATAGTTGTATGATACCAAATAATGAATTGACGTATTAATTATTTAAATTTATTTAACATAATACTATAAAAGTAGTTTTTAAGACAATTTTAAATGATGACGTAAGTAGGCGGCGCTGTTTGAGCAAGTCGGTCAAAATCCGAAATGAAGGACGGGTAAAGGGCGTGGCTGTGATGTGAGCGCAAGATGGCAGCTTGCGGGTTTCACCGGGTGCGATGGCTAGTCAAAAGGGAACCGACTTATTTAAGGTTACATCAGAACGTTTTATTTTTTCGACCTATTTCTTCCTTTACAATGGGCAAACTAAACGTCATCGAAGATAAGACTGCCATCACTCAACAGTTTACGAAATGGCTTCGACAGTACGAGGACTTCGTAGGTCTCACCGACGTGCGCGAGGCACAAAACCGAGTTCTCGAGGTAAAATTAAGAACCCACACGTGTATAGAAATATGTCGTGGATAAATTTAGATGCCAAAATCTTGTCCGTGCTTGCTCTGAAAAAAAGTCCATCTCTATTTTTATATTTATATTTCTTGTCTTAACCTGCTTTGGTGGGTTTCATCTTCCAGCTGATCAATATTTTGGCATGTAATTGTTTTTTAATTCTATTTGTTTTCGTAGGCACAAAAAAAATTCAACGATTCTCAAGAATTACGACGAAGTCACCAACAGCAATTGCTACACATCCAACAGCAGCTCAAGGACATTCACCTGGAGCTGGACCGAACTTCGAGAGGTGAAGATCGTTACTTGCAGCTGGTCACCGACGAACACGCCATCATCAAGCAAGAAAAGCTGTTGATTGGCGAGTTCAATCTCCTTGAAAAGGCCGAACGAGAATACTTCACCGTGATGACCACTGCTGTCAGGGAGAGCCACGAAAAGGAACGTGCTCATGCTGAACGGACTAAGTACTGGTCGATTATCGGTTCGATATGTGGTGCCGTCATCGGTATCGTCGGCACGACGATCAACAATTGGCTGCGGATGCGGGAGATTCGTGGCATCGTTTTCGAGTCTTCGAATCCTACCAAACTGCAGTCGCTCATCACCGATCTTTCCGACACTGCCAAGATGCAGCACAATCAAATGACGCTGTTCATTGCCGACTTAAAAACAATGTTGAGCAACGAGGACACGGCCATGCTCAAAGCCAACGTGTTTGACGGCAAGGTCAACAAGGCTGCGGCGATGTTGCCGCCGACGGAAAAACTGGAGGTGCAGACCAACGAAATTCTGTCTCTGGTGAAAAAGCAGGAATCGAGCTTGTCGAACGAGATGAAGGCCATCAAGGCGCTCGTTGCTGCCAATCGGATGGCGGGAGACGAGCGAGGCTCCGACGGTGCAGCTGTGTACATTGGCAAAGACATGGAACAGTTGATGAAAGACGCGGAAAGGAACTTGGAATGGAAAATGAAGATTAATGCTCTGGCAACGGTGGCAGCGATCTACGGTGCTCTGGCAATAGCCGTTCCGTTGGTGTTCAAAGCATTCGGTGGCACCTGAATTCCTTTAGTGAAACGCATCTCAGTTCTTCCCTTACTACATAGGTAAATAATACATTTGCAACACGTTGAGAAAACGATTTAAGAATCACGATGGAACTTTTGTTGTAGATCTTGCATAAACCAATTTTATTTATAGTAGGATGCTAACAAGCATACTAGAAATCATTAAAATCACTTTGTTGGTATCAACATCAAATAGTTGCGTCCATTTTTAATCATGGCAGTGCCCCTTGCTACACTCTTATTTATAACACAGCCTTTTATTTTTTCCTTTAGATTCAGAATCCACGAGACAAAGGCTTTGATATAAAATTGAGAGTCTGATGCGGAAGTTAAAATTGATCACTAATGTTAAATTTTGTTTTACAGCTGGACAAATTTTTCACACCATAGAAGATAAAATTTTATCATCATGTAAAAAAAATCATATTAATAAGTTATCAGTCTTTAAAACCACCACATTTCAACATTTTTCTTTCAGTTTCATCCTGGTTAAAATATGCTGTCCGACATGACGTATTTATGCTCGTGTACATCCCCATCATCAACGTGGAAGCGCAGGCTCAAATCCAGAAAGCTACAATGTCATTAAAGCAAGGAACTTTTAAAACTAAGAATTTTCAACAACAACAAAAGTAAGCATGCAAGTCAAAAAGTAGTTGCTTATATACTCTACCGATTGTTACTGCTGTTGGGGATGATAGAAAACGAGCCACGTATTTTAGTGTCTTGCCTCACACCAAACGGACGAGTGAACAAGACCGTTTGCTGCCAGTGGGTGGCACTGAAATGAAAAGCACGTCATGTTGGTAAGCGACCAGTAACTACTTAAACGTGCAGTGGAATTAGCAGCATCCTTACCAATCGTACGGCGCAGTTGAGAGATTGAATCCCCCGGGAAAGGAGACCGAGAACCATAGGCAAAATCCATGGATGGTGCTGTGGCCAAAACAACGGAAGTCGAACCGTGACTGAAAAAAGTTACCATGTTGTTGGTTAAAAACTGGCGGGTGGTTTAGCATAACTGTTGCAAATGGACTGTGGACCTTGATTAATTGTAGCTCTTCCAGCGTAACTGTCAGCAGATCAATATCTTTTAACACTACGGAGTGAGCTTGAATGTCTTCTCCATTCATCGTGTGAACATGAACAGTTTCTATAAAGGACAAAATTTCAAAAGACTCGTCCAACTGTGTTGCTGAAATCGATGGGGAAAGAAACAAAAATAGCAACCTACCTATCATTTTTTGTTGTGCAAATGGGATGATGGCTGACAGATCAATTTTGTAACGATCTCGACATTCATCCCAAAACGTCACCCTGTGTAAAAAGGCATATTTAGTTATTGAGAAAACGTTGTAGCAGCTGCTGACGTGAAGCTTACCGTTCATTGTAGGTTTCGTAATCCGTTATCGGTGCTAAGTAAAGTTGTGCGTGACTAGGAAAAATTTTTCCATTCTACAACATTAACAGTCATTAATGTAGATTATAATTATAGGAGACAAAAAGCTAAAAATTGAAATGTTTACCTGCTTTAACCACTTATCTCTTGCATCGATAACTGAAGCTAGCATACATTCGTATAGCAACATGTAGCCCTGAAATAGGTTCCTTGAAGAAATGGTTTGACACCAAAAACAAAATTATCACCATGTCTCAATAACTTACCATCCATTCGCTAACGATGATATCGACCTTTTCGGGCAATTCTACATCCTTTGCAAAATAAATTAACCAGTGGAGTAAGTTTAAATTGTTAGCACTCCACCACCCCAATGAATCATAACTCAAAATGGTTACTTACCTCCATTTTCCCATGAATGACGACAATCTTGTGATCGGCATTGTTGGCTCGCACAACTTGTCTGGCTACTTCGACAATTGAGCTCGCATCGACGGCGTACACTGTAAAATTGGGAAAGCACGTTGAGATGAATTTAATCCGCGTTTCAAGCGTAGTAGAAGTCTCGGAAGAGAACCGAGAAAACTACTAGCATAGAACTGAATTATTTACTTTAACATTTACGGAGACGGGTTTCATTCAACCAGATAGTTTTAGGGGGTACCTGCCTTTCTTAGCTCCGGCTTGGATGCAAAATAAACTTAGGATCCCTAGCAAGACAAACAATAATAGACATCTATTCAATTTCCGGCCCTGCGAGATAATTAACAAAATTCAACAAGCGTAGGTTTTCTCACCCGTGCCACAACCAATGTCGAGGACAGTTTTATTATAAAACATATGATAATTATGAAGTATCGCTCTTCTGCAATAAGAAAACGGCCAATCAGAAGTTGATCTTGTTAGAAAATAAGACACACAAAAAATCATTAACCTGTATGTGTTAGTTCTAACGCTGTCATCAATCATATCTTGATGAACGAGGAGATCGGAATAGGCTCTTAACACGGGATGAAAAAATGGATACAGTGAATCAACGGATAACAAGTTTGCTTTTCTCTCAGACGGTCAACAAGGTAACGCCATACTTAAAATAACTATCGTCGTTCTGCTTGGTAGTGGGGTTATCGTTGTTGTTGTTGTTATTTTTAACGCTGTTCTCGGCCGGTTTTGAGCTATGTGGGTAGGAAAAAAAAGTCAGTTTGATCGGGAACCAACTGGGATGTAAAGTTTGGTTGGTTGTTTGTTAGAACAGTGATTAGTACCTGCCCGAACTACTCGGTTCCGCATCATGCGTGCTGTTGGCGTTGGAAGTGGCTTGTTTTTTAGTGTCTAAGGAATCGGAGGTGGACGAAACATCTTCTTCAAGCTTACGTTTAGTTGCCATCGAAATTTTCCTAATCGCGTCTATAACGGGGGAAAAAGCACAAATTTTTTGCCTACTATTATTTCAACCGACCAAACTAGGGGAGGGGGTTAAACACAAGAGAGATTCATTAAATTCGTGTTCACCATAAACTGTATTTGTTTATTTACTACTTTGTTAAATTGAGCCAAGTAAGCTTAAATTAAAATGTCTCATCTCATGGTTGGAGTTGAAAAGGAATGAGCTCTGTTTGAGGTTCATCCTATAACACGTTTGTTGTTGTTATTTTCGATTCAAAAGTTACCTCATGTATGTAGCGAAGACTACGCGGGATATCGGAACAACTTAATTTATGACTAACTTAATGGATTATAAAATGGGATGTCACGTCAAACCAAAATCTGCCAAAGCTTCTTCGGCAAACTAGAAAGAAAACAAGCTCTTCTAAATACCCTACTACTACTATGAACTAAAGATAGCGCCGCACTAGGGTTCTGTTCTGTGGTTTGTAGTGTGATCCATGTTAATGATCACGCTATTCGTAGTCCTAGTCTTTGTTTCGTCACCTGCTTCATTCAGTATGAAACAATCGATGTTTCATGTGCTTTTAAACACTACATCGATATCTTCATGAGCCAAATCGAATAAAACTTATCAACCAAAGAACTTAGCAATGAAATAATTGAAAAGCCATAAATAACTGATTTCAGCTTGGTTTTGTTTGGTTAATATTTTCTATAGGAATGCTAACAAAAAATAATTAAAATAAAATCGATAAAGATATTTTCGATATTAAATTAGTATCGATACATCGATCATCGCCCATCCGAAGATGCCATTTTCGTGACTTCGAGATGAATTTCCTTCGGCTTCTTCGACATTTCGGAGCGTTTTGCGTTTAAGGACTATTCTTCGTTTTCTCTTTGAATGACATTTGGTGTTGAAAAGATAGCTATGCGCATAAGGTTAGCCATTCGAAGTGTGTGTGTTTTTTTTTAATCTAGGCTTATTTCGGTAGATGCAAGTACAGTACAGTGGTAGCATGTGAATTGAGAATGCAAGCCCATCCATCGGTTGTAAATCTATCTAGACTCTTATAGACTAATGATGCGCCTTGATGTTTACTAGATGGACGGGACTAATAGATATTTGTTGCGTGAATGAACAGGTGTAAAAACAGTTTTGCTGGAACCAATGTAAAATGAGTAGCAGCCTCTGTGATACAAATTTGGGCAAGGGAGATGCTGAAGTTATTCTAAAGGTAAGCTACATGTTCAATTTGGATGGCTCGTAACAGTCACACACATTGGGTGGCAAAAACACCGATGTCAGCGGCGAGATGTTAAACACGTTTTTTTTTGGTATCAGGAGCAGAACACCGAAAAGAAGGGCAAAAGTTGGAAACGGGAACGAGAAGAACGAGGACGTCGGCAACAGTTACAACAGCAGCAGCAGCAACAGCAATTACCGAGCGGTTCTGATGATCGAGCGTTGACTTTGTCCCAAGGTGAATTGGGGGAAAGTGAACCTAAGAATTCTGTTCTTGTTAAAGAAACCGTAGCCATTGGAGGTAAGGATAGGCGTCATGACTTACTGCGTAGTAAAAAAATTTGTAACTACATCATGGTTTCATCTCATTGTGTCGTTGACAACAGATGGTTTCAGTGAAGAGAACTTAAGCAATTCAATGCAATGTACTAAAAATGAATCGGTGGCAAGTTTGGAGACAGTGGACGATGCAGAAACAGCTGTACGTAGGGACGTTTTTTTTTGGCTTATCATAAAATGCCGAGTATAATGCGCACTTGATTTAGCTGCACCTATGCTTTTTCCATATCAACAAAAAGTTTCTTTTTTGTACAGTAGTTGAGTATAATACACACACCAGTTTTTTTGTGAGCTAAATTGAGTACGAATTGTGCCTATTATAGGCTACTCGATATTTTATGGTAATTTTGAGTAGCTTCATTGGCTTAATTTGTTGCATTTATATTTTATTAATTAGGAAAATAATGATGATACTGAAGACCAAAATAAGGTAAAAAAGGTGTACTTTTGTTGTTAGTTTGCTGTTTGTTTTTCTTAAAAAATAAAACAAATCAATTGGGTGTCTGTTTTTACAGAGATTTTTGGAAAATTACATCACGGAAGCTCAAGAACGGTTTGTGGAGAAAGCAAAAACCAGACTAGAGAATCAACAAGCAATGTGTAAGAATAGAGATCAATTTTTTTTTACATCAATAGCATCAGTAATTTGTGTTTCATTAATTGTGGATTATTTTGTTGTTGTTGTTTAAAAAAGCCTGTAGACCCGAAGAATCATTTTTCACCAAGTTAGATTCCAGTCTGAAGAAGAATACTGCTTTTATAAAACGGCTGGTGCGTTAATTCATTTTACTCATTGCGTGTGTCGTCCAGGCCCATCATTAAGAGTATGTTGATTTTTTGATCGCAGAAAAATTTCACCGAAGCTCAACGAGAGAGTCTGGTTCGTGATATGAAGACTCTCAATTTGACCAAATATATTGGAGAAGCTGTAAGTTGACATGAGTGGTGTTGTTGGTATTCTGTTACTGGTTTCAAGATCGTCTTGTTTGGAAAGCTTTCGTAACTATACATTTTGCTTTAGGCAACGGCAATAGTAGAGGCTAAACTGAAGGTAACCTATTTTTTTTTTTTTATTAAATTGCTTTAATCGCTTAATAAATTTGTAAACCAATAATTTTTATTTTCAAAGATGACTGACGTCAGCTGTGGCGTCGACGTTTGTTCGTTGCTTCATCAACGTTACCAAGATTTTGCACCAACTTTGCTCGAAAACTGGGTGAAAGTGTTATCGTTGAAGAAAGATGAAAAGGTAGACGACGTCTTTGAGGTTCTACTTTCTTTTTAACATTGAAGATTTCGGTAGATAAGATGGCTAACACGTGGTATAGATTTCTAATCCTAGCAAGCTGCGTGTGGATCTTCGCTTTTATGCCGAACTCGTTTCTGCGGGTATTTTCACCCATAAAGAGGGGCTCCCGTTGCTGGGAAACCTATTGACCGTTCTCACAACTTTGGACAAAGAAGAACACAACAACTTGAACATCATTCTGAGTTTTTGCAAACATTGTGGTGAAGATTATGCCGGATTGATTCCTCGCAAAATTCGTTTATTATCGGAGCAGTTCAGTGTCGAAGTACCAAGAAGCGAGGTGAAAACTGATGCTAACAATAATGCAATTAAGCATACTATTAAATACTAAGCGACTTTTATGGTTAGGACTGTATTCAATATCGTGGAGGTTTATGTTTTTCTTTTTCAGGTGTTGACGGTAGAAAGACAAAAAAGTGTTCGTAATTTACTTCGAGAATATTACCAGTCCTTGTGTAAACATCTTATCAAAGATCATAAAGAAGTTCAGAGCATGGAGCGACAGAATAGGAAAATATTACACGTAAGTTTATAAGAAATATTAAATATTTCTTTTTTTCATTTTTTATGACGATTTTTAAACTTGTATTTGTAGACAAAAGGTGAATTAAACAACGAAAGGAAGGAAAAGTACGATGTCGCATTGGCTGCTTATCAAAAGCTTTTATCAAGCACTCAACAGTTTTCCGTAAGACAACCTTCTTGGACATCAGTAAAACCATTTTGAACGTCCATCACCACGCTTAAATTAACATTAACATTAACATTTTTGTTTGTTTTTATTAATAGGATGTATTAGATGAAGATATGCCCGAACTACCTGCAGATGGTGAGTCATCTGGAATTGATTTTGATACATTGATGAAAAAAAAACTCACTTTTTTTTAAAATTATTATTATTATTATTATTATTTTATTTTTGCAGATATGAACAAGCAAGAAAGTGAGGTTGGAATGTTGGACATTCACAACCGATTCAAGCACAATGATGTAATGACATTAACGCTAGTCTATGAACATGGGAATTGAAGTTAGTGGCTTTCTCAACTTTTCTCCTGTTTAGTTTCAGTTTGACATGGACACGTCATTGTGGGAAGATGAGGATACTAGAAGCTTCTATGAAAACCTGCCAGATTTGAAATCGTTCATTCCTGGAGTAAGTTACAATGTATCGAATAAATGACTAACTAACTAACCTGCTGTTGTCGGTATGAATCCTAACAAAACGTTTGTTTGTTTGTTTGTTGTAGATTTTATTCAAAGATAGCGTGCAGTCTCTCAACTCGGAATCAGGGCAAGATAAAATTTTAGAAGATGGTAACTATTTTGTTAGTATGGCTTATCATGGGTTATTAAAATACCTCCAAGGGTGAATTATTTCTTAGATATTGATGATATAGAAACGTTAGAAGCTGAACCTCAGCCTAGGGCTCCTGAAGAAATTGAAACAAAGAAAAGCGAGACTGGAATCTGTGCTGAAGATGTCATGCCGCCTGAAATAGAAGGTGTTTGTTTATACGCAATTTTTGAGATTGGTACGTTGATGAACATGAATTTCATCATTTGTTGGTGTTGAACTTTTAATAGACACGGAAGAAGAACCAGAAAACGTGAGCAATGCAGCCAACAAAATCTTGCTGGAATCGTTTTTAAACAACATTCCCAATTGTGTCAACCGGGAACTCATCGACAAGGTTGGAGATTAATAACTCTTTTGGTTGTACGCATTTCATGGAAATAATGGACTCGTTTATTGGTAGGCTGCTGTTGATTTCTGCATGAATTTGAACACTAAACCAAATCGTCGGAAACTGGTGAAAACACTGTTTCTTGTTCCACGAACAAGGTATGTGGTTTTTTGGGTTTAGCACCTTTACTTTGAGTTGCAGAGCCGTAACTAGCCTTTTTTGCGCCCGAGGCAAAAATTGAAATTTACGCCCCCCCCCCTGTCTGACTGGTTAGGTAATCTTGTTTTTTAATAATAGTTTTTTTCTGCTTAATACTTTTGTTTTAGGGCCAGGAGGACCCTCTTTTGAACTACAGGCCCAGGTACAATGTACCCTCTGAACCCCCCTCTTATAGGGCCTGCAGGTTTCTTAGTCTAAAGGTCAAATTTATGGTGCAGATTTTTTGCAGTAGACCTAACCTAACTACTGTTTGGACAAAGTCGTGCTACTGTAATTGCAATGATCATCAAACCAAATAAATTTTTTCGCAACACAATCACTAGAATTTTTTAATAAAGTATTGTTTATTTAAAAAATAGTAGCTCCCATAGCTCAAGCTCACTGGTGCGTCCTCTCATTTGCTGCGCCCGAGGTCAGTGCCTCACTCGCCTCACCCTAGTTACGGCTCTGAAAGGCAATCTAAAAATTATAGGAACTAGCAATTTTTGAGCTATCATAAAAGGAATCCCATGATTTTTCATTAAACAAAATATAAAGAGAAGTTTTGCCCAAATTTGAAATCTGCGACAAGCAGTTTGACATTGGAAGATACTAAAGAAGTCCCACCAAAAATTTTGAATGCTTTTCACTCATAACATTAGCATTAGCACCACAATCCAATTGTGCAAAGTTTTCTTTTTATTTGACAATAACTACAAAAGGAAATTGTAATTTATATGGTAATTTTTTTACTTTTGAGTTGCTCTCTTTATCTAAAAATTGTTTAACTTTCTCAAACAGCGGGGTGGTAATGGCATTAAACCGCACCAGCTTGGTCATTTCCCGGCTGTTCATTGACTGTTTCTTCATCCAATAGTTGCAACTGCGTAGGCAACTATTGGATGAAGGAGGTCTGAAGTTTATGAAGGTTTTCATAACCGGCCTGAAGCAAGCCATGCATCATTGCCTAAGCATAGAATTTGGGTTTTCTGTTAGGGCAGGATTTTGCCAAATGCCCCATTTTCCTACAGGAAAAACAACCTTGAGCATTTGTCATTCGAGAAGCTGTCTGACTGCATTCTTTGTCCGACCAAATCCTAGCCGCATTTGGGTTTACACAAACTGGCTGAAAAGTTGTAGGACTGTAGAGAGTCTTTCAAACTCAACACAAAATTGAACTTGTTGGGTGCATTAGTAGCTGTGGTGGAAGATCCAAACAAAACATTTTGTTTAAATGTTGCTTCGTTTTTGTAAGTGTGAATTTTAATGCCTTCAACCAGTTTGCAAAGTTGACTCAGTATTTTTAATTGATTGTTTACCTGCGCAGCTCAAAAGATAGAACCAAACTGATCAGGTGCCTTTCTCATGAGAAGTTCCATGCGTTGTCTTTCCGACATAGGTTCCAGTAAGTACTCGAATAATGGTTGTACCGTCAGGAACCAATTATTATATTTGTCTTGGCCTTTTAACGGATGTTCCTTAATTGCATCTAAAACATCTTTGTTTATACGATTGTTAGCAAAAATCGCCATCAACTTTTGCTTCATATGTCTCCAAGTTTAAACTGACTTAGCTTAGCTAAAAACCAGTCAAGAGCTTTACTTTCAAACAACCCCATTGTATAAGCCATGCATGCCTTGTCTGGGAGGCCACGCAACCTACATGCATATTCAGTGGCTGCTATTAATTGGTGTACCTTAATTAATCTTAATCGGGAGACTCTACTCCCGACAAGGTAGGCAGATTTTTCATTATTGCCAGATATCGCAGTATATGACCAAAACGTGGCGACACAAATTGTTATTGTGCTTCATTCCCACTAGAACTTGCCTCACTGATAACGTCTAGCCCGTTTGTACTCTTCTTACCAGTTCGGTATTTTCAAATTGCAGGAATTTGAATTTGCTTGTTCAGAGGATCATCATCTACCAACCGAAGACTATCATTGTAGTTGACTCATCAATCAACTCATGATACTAACGAGTGTGCTGATTCCCCACAGGTGCAAATGTGACTTGTGGAGTTGGAAAATCTGTCGTTGTCAATGCAGATTTATTGGCCCATTATGGTTAATTAGTGGCAACCAGGGCCGAGCAGAAGGTAGGCCAGTGATGCCTTTTGGCATGGGCCTACAATTTTAGAGGGGCCTACTTTTGATGGCCAGGAAGTGACATGA
>JAQIWH010003691.1:0-19077 GCA_034695005.1 Cryptops parisi
GGTGGAAATATCAACACAACACCGTCAACACGTGTGTACGACGACGTCACCTGAAGGCGTGGTCACAGATCTTTTACCAACCAATCACGTTACGAGTCAGTACGCCCATCATGTGAATCGCAGGAATGTAGTTTGAATTGGTGAAGTGGTCTACGTTCAGTCGCTATTTAAAATGCAAGACTGCGAAAATAATGCGAGTGCTGTTTTTGAGATTGTATTTTTGGAAAAAAACATCGCGCTATATTTGGGCCAATACGGTATTTATTGTGACACTTTGGGTTATGATGACGGATCACTGGGTTAGGTTAAGCCTGGGACAAATGCTCAAGTCGAAACTGACTTACTTAACCCAGTAGTCAGTCATCGACAACACAAAGTTCATTTATACCACAATGGTCGTGTACCAAACAGTGATTGATCAAACACTCTACCTTCCAGCTGCAGCACCATCGGTATCTTTTGACCGGATAAACAAAATATACTATAGAAACGTATGAATAAATACAATAATTAATAATTAAAAAGCTTGGTGTACAAGGGTGTTAAGTAACATTTTTACAATTTCGAGAAAAATGCGTTTAAAGATTTGAACTTGTCTTGTTGTCTATGGGCTACTTCACATTTCTTGTACTAATATCTTTGCACATATTAGTACATTATATTAGTAACACATTTGAAAATGCTTTTAGGTTATTTTTGACAAAAATGTTACTTAACACCTTTTTACACCAGGCTGTTCAATTCAGAACTGTTAAAGAACAATAATTAGCAAAAAAAAATTTTTAATACTGTTCCTGTAATATAATGTAATATAGTGGTATATGTGTAAATTTACTGTATTACTATAATTCTTGCTATAATTTTTTGGTTTAAATAAAACATATGGTAACAAAAAATAGTACATCTAATTAACATAATAAGCTATGTCTGTCTGATGTCTGTCACACTCGCACAAGCCAGCACTCAGCCTGCTAAGCTGAGTGCTAACCTTCTCTCCTTTCATACTTTCTTTTATAAAGAAATCCGTATATATGTACCATTTTCAGACGGACGTTTCAGAGGTGGTTCCTCCACCCTAAATGTCGAGTTTATAATTCAACTATTATTAAATAATCAATTTCATCATTGCCAATGAATCTATATTACTTTTACGTATTTGTTTATTTAACTAGGATTCGATTCTATTACCACCCGTGCTTCTGCACGGGTTAACCTCTAGTAAATAATAATTGTCATAGAGAGGGCACGAATCTACAGAATCACAGGTTATAAAACTAACTTTAATAATCAAATGGTCCGAAACGATCGGCCTCATATTTTCAAACAATTCGATCATTATACGTAACGACAAATATTTACAAATATTTACAACACTTAAATAAACAAACAAGAAACAAACAAGAAACAAACACGTAAATAAAATTTTACCAACTTTTTTTAAGACTATGAACTATATCTGTATATAGTTCATGTGTATATTGTTACAGATAAGAATGTTACAGCTTTGAATATCGTTCATTAAGTTTAATCCAAGCTTTTCTTGACAACTGAGAATCTTGTGGTTCTTTTTATCATTGTCACAACACTTTGGCATTAAGAGTAATGTACTGCACACTGTATTAAAGCACAAAAAAAGGTAAATTATATAGCAATTACTGTATATTGTAGGCTACTATACTTTTATCTACATAATCAGATTCAACTAGTTCATTAAAACTTGTTGATAAATGGAACAAAAACAACAAAATAAGTAAATTTTGCATGAATTTAAAGGTGATGAAAGACCGAAACAACGAAAGTCGAGTATTCCTGTTAAATTTAAAAGTGACGAAAGTCAAAGTGACGGAAGTTGTGGTATACTTGTTCTATCAAAAATCTGTTTTCAACCCTAGCTAATTAATCTTTGAAGTTATGAAACATAATAATTTGAATTTTTTATTATTTATAAACCAAAAGAAGAAAAAAATCTGTAGTTATCCATAATTTGATTCCAGGCTAAGAAAAGAATAATTTTTTTTCAATCTCACTTTGATGTATGAAAAAGACATAAAAGTTTAAATAATTCAATTACTATTCATTGAGCTTACCTATCAGCAGGAGCATCTGGATCTAAATTTCCAATGATTGGCACCAGCGATATAATGCCATGGTTGAATGTTGAACGCATTTCTAATGCGAAACCAAAACCATGTAAATCAGATGTCAATATAACATCCGTTGTGTCTGAATGGCAAACTTGATTGCAGCTTGCCACCATCGTCGAGTTTGATGAAAGTGATGCTGCAATGTTAATTTTGCATTATATAAGAAATTTTTACAAACAAATAATTATACACAGGAAACATAATGCCTAAAACAAAACAGCAAATAATTTGTACCCGTTGAACCACCTTGAGACAGTGACTTCTGCAATTGTGGTGGCCGATGATGATTGCCATATTCTGGATATGAACGCAATGTGTTGTAACTTGCGAATGAAGGTGATCCTGGCATGACTGGCATGTTTATTCCCATAAGATGTAAACTGCAAAATAAATAGTAATTTAAAACAAATTCCATATATAAAATATCAACATGTATAAAAATGCTCCAAAAATAAGACTCCCCTATAAAAATTTAATTTTTATATTGAGACAATCCAGAAGTTATTTACGTAAGTTAGAACAGTGGTGTAATTTTGCACAGATTAAGTCAAATGACTATATACAAGATCAGGGGTAGACAAAGACAGGACGCCTGGTCACCAATGCACCTGAAATTTTTTAAATGTGCCTAGATTTACACATTTTTTTAATATCAATAAATATAGGCCTATGCTGGAGCCTGGACAAAAGAAATGGGCTCCTGTGTTCTTGTTAACTTTGTTGACCCCTGTACAAGATACTTAAACAAAACAGGAGGCAATATTCTTACCAGAAAACTGGTTTATACTTGATTTGCTAATACGGTATGATGTAATATAATGGTACTTTCCGGTTATAGCCAAGGCAGTCTGATGTTGCTATTTGCTTGTTATGGGTTTATGGTGTTATGGGAGAAGTTATGGGTTTATTTTGCAGGTTAGATTAGGAAAAACAAAGAAACGTATTAAATGTATGATATTGTTTTGTTTTTCTAACCTAACCTGCAAAATAAACCCATCACCAAGCACAAGCAAATATCAACATCAGACGGGCCTGGCTATAACAGGAAAGTACCCAAATTTTTTTCATTGACCTTGAAATGATATTTCAAGGTCATGGTCTTGAAATATCATTATATAAATGATATTTCAAGGACTTTGCATTGTAACACTGGAAACTCTTCACTACCAAGCCATATTTATAAAGTTGTAGCCAACACTCCATAATCCAGTATGATTTCATTTATCCTATATAATAAAAAACAAAGAGTGCCCCTCCTCACCAGGTATGAGAGCACCACCGCACCATAAGTGTGTGAAAACAAACTTATGACAAAATCGTTACTCTACTTGTATTGTAATGAATGAGTTAAAACAATAAATAACGAATGTTTCGAAGCAACATGAGTTAAAACAATAAATTACATAATAAAAACCAAAAAAAAAAAGGTTTCTCCACGAGGATATTTACTAGTTTCCAACAATCCAACTGAAATAAAAAAAAGTATACAAGAAAGAGTACCTAAAAGCTTCCAGTATAGCTGCATTGTGTGCAGTATGGTGACTACACTCCTCTGCAGTACACAGCAGCTATACAGGAAGCTTTCTATTCTACATCTTCAAGCGTCTTATGATTTCCATAAATTCATATGAAATTTTGACTCACCCATCACCCTGTATGTAATCTGAAACTTTCAAAATCCAGAATGGTATACAAACGAACCATTTGTAAATCTCGTATAACAAACAACTTGTACTTCAATAAAATGTTTGCAACTTTTTATACACGATGCTCGTGAACAAACAAAGACACAAGATCTTATTAAGGTAAACGGTCAATTATTTCAATCATTCATGGCGGGATATGGGTGACATTTTTTTTATTTTTAAAAAAGGATCAAAAATGGATGTCAACTTCAAATTTAAAACTCCTGATCTTTATGAAATTTATATCAGAAATAAAAAATTCATGCTTTGAAAAGTAAATTTTCTTATTTAGTTTTTCAATAAGGCAATCAATATGACTACAAAAATTTAGTTTATCATCAAAATTTAAGCCCAAAATGTTTATAAGGTTTTTTGTTGAACAAATTTTCCAGTTTCAATAATTCTGGTTTTACTATTATTAAGGGTCATGAATCTATTACTATACCACTCAGAAATAAGAATCATATCCTCCTCATATAGTTTTGGTTTATGCAAATTTAGATCAATGCGATCTTTGAGTAATGTAATATTTCATTTATGCAATCTTTGAGTAATGTGATATTCGATTTATGCAATCTTTGAGTGATGTGATATTTGATTTATTCAGTTCTGCAATGAATAAATAAAACCCTGTTGGAGTGCCTCACTCACTGACCGATTCCTGTTCAAACTAGTTTCACAGCTCCTAGCTTCGTTTCTGGGTCATTGAACAATAAAAATATCTTTGCTCATGGAGAGTAACTGAACTTAACTAATTAAACCATCCCTGAATTATAAATTTTGATATCAAATTCCGATCTATTCAGTTACTATTTGTCGGAATAGAGTTTTTATTTGTAAAAATCAAGCCACAGTTCATTAATATCTATTTATTTTAAAGAATCCCGTCAATCTGACGAGTTTAAAGTTATGTCAGTATATGTTCAATGTCAATCCCCAGCTCACTAACTCACTTTATAAAGGGTACAAAAACATAAGAGACGTCTGATGCCAATTCAGAAAAAAATGTTTTAACATTCGATACTTTTGTACTGTTTTCAGACCGGTACAGTCTTTCGCTTAGGAATCAAAGCTCTGCGTACTTGCATCATTTCCAGAACGGATACCAAGAATGCACCAGTGAAATAATGCGATTCATGGTTGAAGTGGAAGGTTGTTATGCAGGCGATGGCTTGTGCGTTCGTCTACTCAACCACTTGCGCAAGCATGGAAGTAAATTAATGCAAGGTGAATACGCTTAAAAATAATACAGGGTGTTCCTAAAAGGTCGAGTTCAATTTTAACCACAGATGCTATGCACTATAACAAAGCAACCCCATGTAAACAAGGATTCGAAAATGCTTCCCTTCTGAGATAACACAGGGTGAAGTCACGTAATTTCATCAGCCTATATTGTATGCATTTCAGATTTATATGGCAACGTCGTGAAGCAGGAGCCGGAGGAGAACATGGAAGTGGGAACCAACGGCGAGTTCGAGAAAGTAAATTCAACCATTCATATCCCGCCGGACAAAATTTACCCCAGATTGACGCTATGCAGCAGTGACAAAGAAATCGAGGTACTCGTGCCCCAAACTGAAAAACCGGCTGAAACCAGATTCAAGCCATTCATATCCAGCATGAATTATGACGACAACAACAACAACAGTCAAACGAAAATCGACCAACCAAAGCATCTCGAAACATCGCCCAACGACGTGTGCATTAACATCCCTCAAGATTCGGTAAAATCGAGACCCGTAAGTGTCGCCAGCAGCAGCAGTTCCAGCACCCGAAGCGATGAAACTTACAAGTACAAGAAAAACATTAAAGACAGATTCCACGCAGACATGCAGCAGAATCCGTCATCGTCCGACTCGGAACCAGGAAGCGACATGCAAAGCAGCAAACGAGACTCTGCGCCAACAAAGGTCAATGATAGCTTCAACCGATATCAACAACATGGTCAGGATTTTTCCAATTTGCCCAAACTCATCGACCTTAAAAACTATCCAATTCCGCCGACGGTGAGCTCTAAAAACAATGTAATGCAGGGCATGGTACCGGACGCTTTATCAGTGGGTAGGTTACCAATGTTTGTGCTACACCCAAACCATAATTTCTATATACCAATGACAATCGCTTCCAGTATTATAGACTCTGTCGTTAACAAATTCAATAGCTACCTGCCACTTCTACATTCGGTCAACATCTTGGTCTACTTTGGCAACACTATCAATGTACCTGAGAGTGCTTTCACGCTGTGATTGTTGCCAAACTATTACAACACAATTCATATGTAACATTGCTTGTTAATAAAATAAAAATAATGGCCTATTTTAAAATATTCCAGTTTTTAATTTCTTTGTGTGAATAATGTGCTGATGGAAAACACAAGTATGCGAACTTTGTAGTTTCAACATCATCAAAATGGAAAGAGATGTTACTTACAAAACAACTGTTTGTTCTAATAATGTTTTATGTTCCTAATAATTCTTCCTCTCGCCTCAGTTGCTCCTAAAAAATACACATTAAAAAATCCTAATTAATTAATATCAAAATTAAGTCTACTAAATGATATTGATGCTTTAAAAATCAATGTTCATTCTCACCTCGTTCAAACGTGCATATTTGCCTGCGCTCCTGCCTTCATCATCATCTAGCAACTCTTGCATTTTTCTTTTATATCTATGACCAGAAATACATATATGTTACTGGCAAGGTATAAAACTGCATCTCATATACAACTATTTAGGTTAATGAACTTTTTCTCTATCAAAAAAAAATTTGAATCTAACTTAAAATGTATTCAAATGCTATATCATACATGGCTTAAAAAAAGGCTTGGCATTCTATAGCATGCTTAGATTTTATATTTGTCGATAATATGTAAATTGATAATCCCAAACAAAGTTTAATTAATTACAAACAAAATAATAATTTTGTTTTATCATCATGTAAAACATGATGTAAAAACTGGGAAGACCAAATGACATTCCTTAACGGAAGTCAACGCAGTCCTTAAACCACAAATACCTACCCTGTACAGTAAAAGATAACTTACATTTGACTGTCAGGATTATTCTCTTGATTTCGGCATTTTTCCAACTTCTTCTCTATACTTTTCACAAGGTTCGAATGTGGAATCTCCAGTTTCCTAACAATGTTTTTTATCCCTATACAAAATAAATATAATAGTACAAAAATTATCTTACATTTTAAACATGAACTGGGCTGATTTCTATGCTGATTGGTGGCTGGCACTATACAGAGTGTTCCCAAAAAGTCTAGTCAATGTATAACCACAGATGCAACATATCAAAACAAAGCAAGAACTCCACATAAACAATGGGTCTGGAAAATGCTTTCCCTTCTAAGATAACGCAGAGTGGAAGTCACGTATTTGTATAGACCCGTAGTCTCGTAATTACTGTAACCATGCGAATGAACATGCTTTATTTTTTTTTTAATAATTCAAATTAGCAGGCCCATGTTTATACGGACTTTATGCTTTGTTTTGATGCAAAGCATCCGAGGTCATCATTTGACTGGACCTTTGAGGAACATCCTGTATAAAAATTTATTTGCAAACTTTACTCACTTTCCAGCGTCTCGAGAAGTTTGGGTGCTTTCTCCCGGTACTGGTTCCCAATTAATTCTTCCTTTATGTATCTAATCAAAGTAATGTCAAATGTATTGAAAAATAATTGTTTCTATGATCGAAAATAAACAAACAAAATATTCCTGATTATAATACAGTTTTGCTTACTTTGCTATATTTTCCTGATGCTTGCTAGCAGCACTATAAATAGCTGATAATGCAATCTGCAAATCATAGGAACAACAAAATTTATAACAAAGCAACACTCAAATCATTTCAGCTTGTAATCTGCAAAACATAGTGAATTAATTTAGTTCAAATAACGCATGCTGATTGCACCTGTGACGGAGGAAAAAGTAAACAAGCATCTGTTAAGAAACTATGATCCAAAAATTCGTCGATAAAATTCCTCATCACCTCGGGATCCTTGGCAAATGAGCACTTTGTCTGTATTATAAATAAAAAGAAAATCAATGTGAAATGCAAGCATATGCACAACAACGACTTTCAATCTTAAAATACATTACAAACTAACTTTTATATCAATCATGAATCCTTCCACAGATCGAAACGGATTGTGAATTGTAAGATGATAGTTCAAGTGTTGCATCAACACTAATTCGGTGTTCAAAATCCTGTCGGAAATTTTTTCATGATCGCGTTTCAGATTTCCAACAAACTGAGCAATGGACACATTGAATTCTTCAACTTTGCTTGCCAAATATATGCAAGTCAATCTGCAAATGCAAAAAAAAATCAGTTATTTAACTAAATGATATGAACATTATACAGGGTGTCCTAAAACAATTAGTCAAATTTTAACCACAAACGTTATACATCAAAACAAATAACAGTAAAATATTATCTACAAATTGGAAGTAGAATATGTTGTGCAAATTGCATGATGATAAGAGTTTGGCATTCAAGAGTTTTTGCTGTTACGGACAAACAGACCGTCATATTTTGCATTTCACAGTTTAGGATTTTGCTTTCATTCGAAGCGTAGCATCTGTGGTGAAAGTTTGACTAAATCTTTTTAGGAATACTCTGTAAGTTTTGATTTTTCTTCATTGATAGTTAGAATTTAAATTTAATTTGTTTTTTGTTTTTTACAAAGCTGAACATACATAGTCTTTCTTACACTATTTCGTACGGATGATAGTCCATAACAGAATTATTCATGTAGAATCTTTTAAAATAGTGAAACGCCGTTCCCTGTAAAAAAAACAAATAAAAACATGATAAAAATGTTAAACATCAACAATTTCATAAAATCATCCAATTTCAGCATTATGCACATATTTTAGGCCTTTGTTATGCTAATTGAATGCATGTAAGTCAACCTGCAAGCGCATTTTTTGAATGCACTTCTTAAAATAAAAGTTGTCAGAAGAAAACCACACAAGCAACTTGGCTAAAATTTTCACTTGACAGATATATGGCACTTCAGTATCTATATATAATTTTTATTTTTGGTGACACCATGCGTTAAACAAGGATTACCACCTATATGTAGCTTATCAAGGTTTATTTGATGCAACAAAATAAATCATACCACAACATATTTTGGCATCGGAGGTTGAAAACGACGACAAAAATCCCGTAGATAGAATTGATAGTGTTGAAATAACATAGATTCTTCGGCAAAACTCAGAAAAAAATCAGTAGGATTCACCTGCAGTTATAATTGTATAGATGTATATTATTGTATAAAAACAAATACTACTGAATAAAGTACAAACGGTATTACGTTGGGTTTGACATTTCCTCGAAACTTTTCGACGAAATTTCTGTTGGCATTTTCACGTTGTTGTTGGATTTGAGTTTCGTTGTCAAACAGCCAAGTTTTCTTCTGAGTGCTGGTTAAAAACATTGTTTTTAACGTAATAGTTGTCTCGGATAAATAAGATCAAGTTATTTCAAAACACAGAATACAGAATAGAGTTTGAGCTTGAATTTCAAAACTCAAATCTCTCAAACATGTGGATTAATCTGAATAAAATAAACTTTTAAGCAAAGACAATACAAAATGTATTGATAGATTAGAAGAATTTTTTACACCAAATTACTATCATGAGTTAACTTGAAACATACCACCAGGTGACACAACTAGCCTGACAGAAATATATACAGTACAGTAGTAGTACTGTTAAAAATGTATATTATTAATAAAATTAATAATTTATTAACAATAAATAATTTGTGCCAACTGAGAATTGTTTTTGCAACCAATAAAAGATTTTTACTGGAAATAAATGTTTATCTGGCTAGGAAATTATGCTTTTAAATAAAATTACTAAAAAGTAGTTTCCTAATGCACAGTATTTTAAAGTTTCTTTAATATTATATATCTTTATAATCATGTTTTTAATTTTATAACTTTTCATATTAATAAAACTTTTTATTTTAATAAAATTTTGTTCTTTTCATTGAAATGAGTGAAAAATATTTCTCTGGAAAATTAAATCGCATTAAATTATGCATGTATAAATGCATACTTATGATTTATTCTTACTGTATAAATGCATACTTATGTTATTTAATCGTATTATTTGAGTTACACCATTATTCCATCCAACTCCTCCAATTAATGTAACGGCTTATTGATAGTACACAATTAAGTGTTTTAGTAGAAAAGTAAACAAAAACTGTACAGTTGTTAATAACTACAAGTTCAGTTACAAAACACTATCTTCCATTCATGTGAAACCTCAACTAAACTATACAATACATTTTCAGATTTCTTGACCAATACCCATCACAACACAACTACATATATACCATTGCAGTATTATCTAGAAAAATAGTTCCAAATTTAGTTTAACACCCACACACATATTTTGAAAAAAAAAAGTGACTTCTTTATTCTTATGAAACCTAATTATTATTCCTATAAAAAAAGTAATCTTAATAAAACATCTTTTTCAATTTCATCCAGCATGTAAACGCCACCAAAAATCCTCCAGTAGCAAACATCAAACTCCTTTTGTTAACTGTCGTTCGTTTTTGGATACAACTCGGAACAAGATCGGCAGATTGATGTTCAACTTTTCTCTGTTCCTTAAAATAATGAAATAACATAAAATTACATTGAAAAATTATCAGATAGTGATTGTCTTTGAATAGACAATCAAATTCAAAGTTGCTGATCATCAATACCTTTTCTAATTGCATAGTTAATAGTTTCAACTCGGCCTGTAAATTGCCAAGATTTTTCAGAGCCAAGTTGGCCTGTTCATGAGCATTTTGAACACCATCAATGTCCTAACATGTGAAAAAAATAATTATAAATTCGCAGACATAATAACAATAAACAGCAGTACAGTTCATGCCAACATAAGAAATCCTAGATTTATCCGAGTTCTATTTACATAAGTTTACTAATATGTAACTAGAAAAAAATCATCTTAAATTCGTGTTATATGTAAGTAAAATTTCACTATTCTATAATTTTATGCTCTGATGTGCACTAAGCAGTGAATTTTTTGTGCTTTATAGGAATTATAATATACAGGGTGTTCCCACAAAACAAATACAATTTTAACCACATAATTTTGTTCTAAAACAAAGCAAAAAGTTCACATAAACATATTTCCGAAAATTCTTCGCTTCCAAGATAACATAAGGTGAAGTCAGGTAATCTCATAGGCCTAGTGTCTCATTCGTTGTAGTAGGTATGCAATACAAATGAGTATGCATTTCCAGACCCATTTTTAGATGGACTATTTGCTATTATTTATGCGTAGCTTTTGTAGTAAAAATTTGACTACACTATTTAGGAACACCGTGTATAATGAAATGCGACAGTAACCCATGACTAGAATCCCAAAATAGTACAGCAAAAAAAAATAAATACATGAAAACATGAAAAATAATAACAAGACAGCATACTATGTTACCATAAAAACTTGACACTGAAGAACACACTGTATACTTTTGTATGCATTGTGCATACAAAAGTATGCATACTTTTGTATCACTTTTGTATGCATGTGCAGAACATAATCCTTGCATGACTTTGACAAACTTAACAAACCTTTCCAATTTCCAGATCAGCAGGATCACGTTTCAGTTTTTTATGTATGTAATTTATCGTACTCCAGATGTAGTCGAGATGTTTGGTGATGTTTTCCAGCATTGCATTCACTTCTAACGAACTAGCGAAATATATACAGTATATATAAAATCAATTTTAATTGTTTCAAGTTTATCATCAAAATGGGTAAAACATTTCATATAGTGTAGTATACCTTATATGATCTTTACTCCTGATATTAGGCAAACTAGACTCCTGCCATTTTCGTTTGTGAGTAGTTTTCAAACTGTCAAGAATGACTTTGCGTTCACCTAAAGTGTGTACTCCTGCCTAAAACAAACCACAAAGATAAATAATAATAATAATGAACATAATAAAAAAAAAATAATAGAATAAACTAAAGAATACGATACAAGGAAATTAGTTACAAATCATTACCTTGACAAGTTCTTCTTCCGATAATGTCAAAAAAGTCCTGAAATTTATTTGCTGCTCTTCAAACACGGGTATAAGGTGAGACAAATTAAGCCCTCGTAAAAATAAATCAAGTTCTCCGTATTTTCGAAAATTCCTGAAAAAACAAAATGTGTATTATTATTATTTAATTTGTGTACTAAAATATTTTCTTTTTACATTAAAATTAAATCAGAAAATAAAATTAATCAGAAATGCATTTCAAAATGCTTGTCTTACTGTGATTTCTTCAATTCGTCCTTTTGCACAACTTGCTTATCTTGAGCAGGCAATTTTTCAACAACCGACGCAGCATCATTATTTCCATTCAGATCTTGAAACGACTCGGCAATCTGAAAATAAACAAGTACATTAAAAAATGCTTTTTAAACATACTCTTTATATACTGGCCTACAGCGTACGCCATATTGTTTTTTTTAATTAACAGCATATAAGCAGTGACACTATGAGACTAAAATAGTACATGTAGCCACATAAATTGAGGATGACCAGTACATTACCTTCAAAAATCCATGAGCCCTAGCTACATCAGCAATCGATTCGTTGTTCTTTGTGCGCACATTTGGATCTGCTTTATGGTCCAATAGTGTGTTGATAATTTTTCCATTGCCAATGCTTGCTGCCCATATGATTGGCTGTAAACAATTAGTAAAATATTATCAACCAAATTATAATTGAAAAAAAAAAGTGTAATACAAGGTGTTCTTGAAAGGTCGTCAAATTTTAAAGACACACGCTATTCATCAAAACAAAGCAAACAACCCATATAAACACAAATCCAGAAATGCTTCCCTTCCGAGATAACACAGGGTGAAGTCACATAAATGTATTGTCATAGGTCGCTGTAGGTATGCAAGTGTAGGTCTGTATATAAATTTTTAGACCCATGGACTTTTTTGCTTTGTTTTAATGCGTAGCATCTGTGGTTAAAAGTTTGACAAAACTTTTCAGGAACACCCTGTATAATGCAGTTACGGTGAGCTTACAGGCCAACAACGATTATCACACGCATTGACATCAGCACCTTGATCGATTAACAACTTGACAACGTCATTCTGTCCACTTTTAATAGCAAACATAAGGGGAGTGATAAAATGCCTGTAAAATAAACAATATCAACGAATGGTTATGACAAAATGATTTCACAAAATTCAATATTTCAGGTTTAAAAATTGCACCCTTTAAATCAAGTGAATTTCCCACTAAAACTTAAATGAGCCTAACTTTTCATTAGCATTTACGTCTGCACCAGATTGAACCAATTTCTCGCAACATGACAACAGTTCTTGTTTGTTGTCGTTACTCGATGCACAAAGCGCCATCAAGGGTGTGTAAGAATCTGAAAACCAAGAAAAAATTTAGTCTCATACTCATAGCAATATCGCGAGATGTGGACTCAAGAAGTTGGGTAGAATAACGGTGTTAATTCGAAAAGTTGTAATTTTGAGAAAAAGGGCAATAGTCGTTTTACAATTAATCGTTCTTCATATTTTTGTTCCAAAAAGTCCGAAAGTGCAAATAGTCCGAAAGTGCAACCTAATGTCTTTATATAGTATAAACAAGTCTAAAACGATTCAATATATGCATTTTAAGAAAAAAAAAACGACGTAAGTGGATTTACGTAATTTTTCCACCCAACTCCTCAATTACATCAGTATCCAAATGAACTAATGTTATCTTACTATAATCAAAATTAACGTCGGCTTTTTTATCCACCAGATATTTGATGATATCAAACTGCGAGCATGTGCAAGCGTAGAGTAAAGGTGACCAACCATTCTTCAAAACATCACCAACAAGAAAACCTATAAAAAATATTAATCACATCAGTATTTTTTTTTTTGCTTATTTCATAAGATGCAATTATTTTATATGTGAACGAATGTTCTTTCCACCTTGTTCTATAATCTGTTTAGTTAATTCCAAGTTCCCTTTAATGATGGCAGTTCTTAATTCTTCGGCCATCATTTCTTTATCGAGCGAGCGAGTTGGAGTTTCAAACGTCTGTTTTTCAACTTTGACAGGAGATTGAAAAACATTGGCGTTTTTATTCTATTGTTAAAAAAAATACAAATAAAAAATTTAACTGTTTCAAAACAGTACTATTTATTAAAAAATAAACGTGCTGTGAAATCATGTGTAATAGTCAAAGATATATGTTCATTGCCTCGTAATTTTTTTCATTGGGGAATTCCATACAAAACTCGTCTTCTGAATCTGTTTCATCTCCAGCTGGTCTTCCATACATAGCCATTGTTGATTAATGAAAATCCGAAACAACAAAAACAGTGGTGTACTGTTGTCAGTCGTTATATGGCTTATGATGAGGAACTTCTACACGTTACAACTGAAATGAGAATTACAAAATAGCAACTGTCAAGCAGTTACAAGTGTTTGGAGTGCACACTGAACACGCATAGATCACAATTTATGCAATTTATGATCATGGAACCACGATTTATGGAATACTACATATTATTTTTTTGACCATGCTTCATGCTCACCAAAGACATCGTCAAGTCTGGGTCTGGCTCACACACAGCTGTCACACCCGTCGCTAGCTAGATGTAATTTGTCGCTAAATTGTTACGCGAAACGTCGCTGAGTAATTACTAAAAAATGACAATAAAATATACAAATGATACAATATCTAAAACAAAAACTTGAAATTGTAAAAACATGTTCATAATAAACAAAAAAATAACAAGATTTGTCGCAAATATGTAAAGCGTAAATATTTGTTGTTAAGCACACACTAAAGTAGCTAACGTTTAGTTATATACTTGGTGACAAATTCACCAAGTTGGCACCATTGCGAGAACTTCCCATAATTCATCACGATTTTTATTTGAACCCGCCAAATTTAAAACGACTCCACGTTGCACAATTTTGGATGTGAACATTTAAATATTTAAGTAATAATTATATGAGATGTAGTGACGCTGAAAACTAAACTATATTTTGTTTATTTTACATAAAGCTCAAATGTGGTGTTATTTTGACGTTCTATATAACGAGATTTATCAACTTTAAGATTGTTTACAAATTAAACTTTTTCGCGATTCCGAAGTGCCGTTCATTAGTTAGTATCATAAAAACTAAATACCAAACGAGCAATTCTAGAATATTATAATCATTTCTGTGTAGATACGCGAGATAGCAAAAATGAATATTATCATTAAAAGTGTTTTTTTTTAATCAACTGTCACTAAATACCATCAGTAATTGAATAATTCTAAATAGTAAAAATGGTACAAACCTTGTTTTCAAATGAAAGTTTTCACTTCATGAATGTTAAGATTCAATTATTATTTTAATAATTTTTCTCCGTTTTAACATTAAAATCAGTAGCAAAACTTAATGTTAAAAATTCACGATAAACATTTTTTAGTTCAAATAAATTGTGTATAACAGAAAAAAACAGTTGCACAAACTATCTTTCAATTTTAATTTCTTTATCTATAGTTGATCTGATATGTTGATCTGTTACCGGCAATGTATAGAATCTAGGCATTCTACAGAATACTTACGTTGGTTTTGGCAATGTATAAAATTAGCATTGAGACATTTACGTTGCAAGAATTCAGGCTGAATTAAACTTGCGTTTAAAATTTGACTTGTTTTCGGAACATGTTGTAAACTAACCTAAACTAATTTTAATAGACTTAAATACTGTAGTTGTATACGAGATGTTATTCCATACATTGCCAAAAGTTGCTACGAGTCTATACTAAAAAAGTTTTGTTCAACTCGTAATATGTCCCATGATCATGAATAATCTACTTTAATAATTTTATAAAGTGAGTCAGTTTACATAGCTCACTGGCTCAATTAAAATTCAAGTGAAAGTTCATTGGCTCAATTCAAATTCAACTAATAGGTCTTTGGTTCAGTTCAAATTCAAATTCAACTGATTCAACCAGTGCCTCCTTTATTCTCTAGGAGAATAAAGGAGGCACTGATTCAACTAAATGGTTTTTCAATGTTGTCGCCAGATTACGCCAGGTGCCCGTCGACTGATGAGCTTTTTACTAGTTTTAAGACAAATTTGATAAATTAATAAAAATTATTAACATGTAGCAACAAACATGGCTAATTTTTGGCTGTTGTTGTTTTATCACGATCTTCCTATTTCTTGCCTAAAGGAAAATCTGACATTTGAAAAAATACACATAGATATATAAATGATAAAAAAAGGATTTTAATGGATTAAAAACAGCATGAATAAAAGTCAATATAATGAAGTAATTAAAATGAAGTAATGTCAACAAATAAAGTCCGAGAGTCTCATGAATACTCCTATCAACATAAATACAATATTGTGTTAACATCTTAGCTGATGGCACAACTCAAAGTGATGGTTGTTTGGTTAAACAACTCAAATGGTTGATTAAATACGGCCCTCTTCACTTGTAATGTCTATGTATAAGTTCTGCTTTTGTCCTCTAAGAAGACTCCTCTTATAATACAGTTGAGTGAAAATGATTTGTAGACTGAAGATGAAGCGATTGAGTCGAGTATTGATGCTTAGGTTTCTTGAGTCACCTTTGAGAGTGTATCTATCGTTGCCCATCTCTCGTCGAATGTGGCTCAGTCGTCCATTTTGGTGATAATGCAGCATGCTAATCTTTTACCAGCAGCACCCGTTGTTGTAATGCCAGTTTCATCTTCATGTGGCTCGCCATTCTTTTCATGTACCTTGGTGTTCAAAAAATAGGGGTCAATGTTTAGTTTTTTTTTTTTCAAGTACAGAAAGAAATACATACTAGGGCCATGTCCCTAGGTACAAAACGTCCCAAAGTACAAGAGCTTTCCCTACTCATGTAAAAGCCGAATGTTTTTTAAGGCTAAATTTAAAGAGATCGATTATCTCATGGATACTACTTTTGAAAGGTTAAAAGTTCATTCTTTGATTTGAGTCCACAATTTAATCAGTAGAAATTCAAATTAATGCCTTAACTAATAAAAAATATCTATAAACAAGAAAAAAAATTATAAACAAGGTGTTGTTTACACAAGATGCTGGAGAAAGTTCAAAACGTAGAACTGTACTTCGTAGAAATGCTACCAAGTACAGTATCGTACCCTTAAGGCTGTAATAAAGTATAGGTTGACCTTTATATGCGATATATGAATAATACTAATTTTTTTTCGGACAAAAATCGTTGATCGACTTTTACATGATATCGAATACAGTATTACATGAGTATATACCGGGTGGGTCAAACGTTTCTGCCCTTGTTTAAAAATGTGAATGTCTCGTGAATAGTTGGAGTTATGTGCTCGAATAAAAAACTAAAATAAAGTTCATTTCATGCTCTTTCTGAAAATGTATGAGTTTATGTTTTTAATTTACATTCATTTAGAGATGATTAATGACTGTTTTTAAAAAAAAATATACCCCCCAAAAAATTTCCAATACTGACTTATGTGTAAACTATCCTCAAAAGCTAGTTTCAAGATATTGTAGAACAAAAAGAGTCACTTTTTGGCAACTTTTTTGGAGACATGTTTTTTTCAAATGATCAAGTCATTACTCATATGATATCCAAATGAGAGTAGAAACACAGCATTATACATTTTTAAAAAGCGCATGAAATGAACTTTATTTCAGTGTTTTTGCCAACCACGTAGCTCAGGAGATATTTACATTTTTAAACAGGGGTAAAAAGTTATAGCCCACCCGGTATAGTTGGTATTAAAAAACGAGTCAATGTATTGAGTATACTTACAACTAGTGTTTTTCCAATGATGGATCGCGTGCCATTTAATGCAGCCAGTTTATTGGTGATTCTTATGTCCACTTTACCCGTTGTATCGCATTCGATGTGTCCTAAGTTGCCAACACGTCTGATTGGATAGAAAACAAAATTCAGTATATGTTTGAGATAAAGACATAAAATTATTGAATAAATATATATAAACATGTGGCGTTTTGTTACTTTTTAGTTGAGTCAACAGCTCCTTGAACATCGCCCAATGGATTGTAATACGCGCCAGCTGATTCACAGCCATTGCTAAGGTCACCATATTGGTGAACATATAAAACAAGAGTGTGTGCATGTTCATCTGGAAGATTGGGTGATGTATGTTGAGCAATGACAAATCCACGTAATTTTAAATCAATTTCAAGAACGTTGCCCTGTTTTAACCACAAAACAAGATATCAGTAAAAACGTTGTTTTCAGGCACAACCTTTTAAATACTGGGTACATGTAAGCATACTGTAGTTATATAATAAAACCTATTTTTTGGTTGTTCTTTTAACTTAACATATTGAGACTAGACTAGACATTAATTACATTGTCATTAACTTGCCTTTTGTTTAAAGTGTGCAGTTCCTCGAATTTGCTGCCGTTCACTTGTTGGCAACGCTCGATTTGGTCTCACTGTACAAATTGCTTGGGCAATGATGTCATCATCAATTTCCACTATAGAAGAACAGAAATTCACCAATATTTAAAAGTGATTTGTTTCTCTTAAGAATTTAATCTGGTATTTGAAAAAATAAGTTTGTGCAATTTTTTACAATTGGATCGTTTTAAACCATACTGAACTAAGTAAAAACAATATGAAAAACGATGATAAGGTAAGGGGCCCGAGCTTCGCCCGTGTTCCTAATTTCGTACCGGTATGCCTTCAGCACGTCTGCCCAGAGGAAGTCGAACAGAACTAGTTTGGTTCAGGAATCTTCTGTTCAGATTTTATTAACATTTTTTGTGTTTTTTATAAATAAATTCTTTGCAGGGTCATTAATAATAGTCCTTTACGCCTAGTGAATACAAAATTTTTGTAGTTTTTGCATGTTGTGGGCTTAGGTACGGTGTCAATTAAAGGGTGTGTGAGTTATGTTCACTTGTTGAGAAGGTAGGAGACGCGATGTTAGTTTGAAAGTTTGTTGCTAATTTCGTCCCCCTTCATGTTCAGGAAACGAAATTAGGACTTTATGGTGAACAATGCATTCACTGCAGAAAATATTTTACGTGGATTTATAAAACATGATCTGACGTAAAAAATAGAGAGTGGAATTTATTTGTGTACTTGCTTGGAAAGTTAAATAATGACCTTTCTTTACTCTTTATTTTTTTACAACCTTTTATTTAACTTGACTGGTCGTAAAAAATGTTTCAACATGTTTCAATTTTTGAAGTTCGTTTT
>JAQIWH010003692.1:0-19073 GCA_034695005.1 Cryptops parisi
TATTTCATTTTATTTCATTTTATTTTATTTTATCTCATAGGTTTAGAGTGAGGTCTGCTGTTCACAGAACTACTAGTGTTATTATCTTTCCATGGTGCCTGGAGTAAAAAACCACCAAACACTTGTACTTAAGTTACATTATTTTTTATATAAATTAAAAAATTAAGAGTTTGAAATATCTCGTGGGGCATCTACCAGACTGCTACGCCCAGGGGTACTATGGTGCATGGTTTGCGAATCACTGACTTGACTTTATCTAATACTATAACAACTTGTCTCAACATCTTAAAAATATAGGGCCTACAAATTCATACTTTACTCATTTATTCAACACCTTTCACTCAATTAATAAGCTAAAAAAAAAAGCAAAGTCAAGAAACTTGAGTGTTTGTATAAACATAAGTGGTTTCATGAACTTCCAATAAGAACTCGTTACCCATACAACAAACACTTCCATCTCGACATATGACCATCTCAAAATTGACAATTCTCAACATCTCATAGTATTGAAAAGATAAAAACAAAATCTCCACACACAAAAAGAGTACAATACCATGAGGTTGAATTCCGTTTCCCATCACTCGGATCTGCCTAACATCTAACTCGGGTACTACAAATGCCTGAAAAGGTGACCCAGGGATGTGCTTGTCGTTGAACGTGATGTTGACAGCGTAATTTCCAGCCTCAGTTGGCAAGTAAGCTACGGAACATGTACCATCCCCATTATCACGACAATTAATGGCAGCTTCGCACGGCCCTTCGACAGTGACTCCGAGACCACCTTGCCCGGCAGCACGAGTATCAATGACAAATTCTGCTGGATGATACACTGTTCCCGATGACAATCCAGGTCCATATGCAGTGACTCTTCCCGTTTCCGTGGAAGGTATCGGAGTGCACATGAATCGATAAGGGGTTGGCGAGATAGGTTCTCCGCCAAACGAAATGCTCAGCAAATACTCTCCAAGCTCAGTCGGAGTAAAGTTCACAACATAACCTTCAAAAGTTGGAATGATGTGTGCCTTAATTTTGTTGCCTGATGGACTGGTAATAGTAACAGAAAACTCAGCTTTTCCAGCTCCTTTTGTAATAACGCGAAACTGTTGCAGCGAATTGATAGGTGCAGCTGATCAAATAGAAATAATCGATATGTCAGTAATCAGTCAGTCTGTTTTTAATTTCTATAACCATGCAAAATGGCATATCCTGCTGTTTTAGTTTTTCTAGTTGTGAAGCTTCAACTTGCTTTGTTGGAAGCATGCAAAAAAAATCGGCATGACTTAAAAAAACAAACTCAATTGTTCCAACTTGAAACAATGATGAATGGTACACAGCTTACAGGTAGCTATTGGTATAATACCGGTTAGTGTGTATGCTATGCTAGTCAACATGCACATTCCATTGTGTTAAAAACAAACTATCAAATTTATGTTGCACTCGCAACACAAATACACGTCTTTGTTATTTCAAACCACCTAAACAGCAATCACTTGATACTTCATCCAAAAGATCAAGGTACGGTACTTTATCCAAAAGATAAAAGTCAGATTAGTGCAACGAATTCACTTATTGAAGATACTTTGATCATCCTATATATATACAGTAGGGCCCTGCTCATATGGACTGCCACAGTAGGGCCACTGCTCATGTGGACTAGGTTTCAGACTCCTACCAAAAGCAAAACCAAAACTGAAACAGTTTATTGTTTCACTTGTGAATGCATATAAAGCCTAATAACCATCGTACAACACCTTGTAATTGTATATTATCATATTTATGTCTAGACCCAACAAGCTAAACAGTATATGCTTACTACTTATCATAATATATTGGCTCCCATAGTACACCATAACGCATAAGGCCACATAAAATACCAAAAGAGCTATACATTACGATTGACAAAATTGAGCACCTCTGTATTAGCAAATCACCAAAAAGCAGAACGCCATAAAGCGGGTCCCGTACTGTTTTTATTAAATCAATTTATAATTCAATTGATTCTGCCAAGTGATTTTAAAACATTTTGAAATCATTTCATTAAAAATTCATTCCATACTTGTAATAAAAAGAGCTTTTTAATCTAATTTCCTACTGAAAACATCAAGCAGTTGTGTAACTGCTTGTTTAATATAAACTAATCAATTCACACACTCACTCCCAGCAGCCAAAAAAATTTTTCAAAAATGCAAAATTCACACATTCCCAATGACATTCACAATCTTAGAAGAAGAAAAACCGACTATAAACAGTTACTAGTTAAAAATGTTAAATGTGGTTAATAGAACTAGTCTCAACCATACAATAAGAATCAATAAGAATCAATCTTATTGCATTTTCATTTCATACATGCAACAACAAATTCTACGGTATTGTTGCATAGTGTTAATTCGATACACTCCAAACTAAACAAACATGAAATTACAGAAAAATCATAATATATTAACTTTATCAATTAAATAAATATATATACAATATTAATCAAATAAATTTTATTTTAAATAATGGTAACTTCCATTTCAAAATTTTTGAAATGTTACTTTCACCAACGAACGATTAATAGCCCAAATAATAAGTAAACATGCTTTAGGTCCGAAATATTGTTATTCCATGTCTTTACTAATAATTTTTTCTTCAAATATATGTTTATTAATATTTTTTGTCTTAACAACCTAAGTAGAGCTAAAGCCTATTTTAACTTTACTAGGTGTGTTAAAATAGGTGCGCTCAATGTTAGAAAGTAGATAAAGTTAACATCGACTCCATTCATTAATCTACTAAATAAATAACACTCACTTGGTTCTAGACCATCCACTTTAACCTTTGTGATATCAACGTGAGGCTGAACAGGGACTTTAATAGGAGACTGTGGAATCTCTTTTCCAGCAAAACGAACTACCACCTACATACAAAAAAACAAAAAAAAAAAACAAAGAGGCTCAAATACTATCTTTAGCCTTCATGAAAACAAAATAACTAAAAACATGTTTGCCTAGTTATACCTTATAATTTCCAGGAGCTGGTGCTGTGTAATCAACCGTGAACGTTCCATCTTCGTTGTCTTGAACTTGCACCGGTATATCCTGGCCTTTATCATTGGCCAGTGCTATTTCAATATCGCCTACAAATGAAACAACTATTCAGTACTCGTTTCAGATGAAACAACTAATCAGTACTCATTTCTACTGTTTTTGAATTCACCTGCACCAGCTTGTCTGCAGTCAATGTTGAAATGAGTTGGGGTCTGAGATTTGACACCTTTCTCAACACCTGGTCCAAATACCAACACTTTTGAAGGGTTAGTTGGCTCGGTAACAAATACCTACAAGCATAACGTAATAATTTGTTTACAACATAACAAGGGCATATAACTTCTCTTCTTAAAGATATAACGACAGAATGGGTATAGTATTAATAAAATAAAATTAAATAAATAAAATATAAGGATTCAGAACCCACACATAAGTGATAGTCTACTTCAAAAATAAAAATTAGCAACTTTAGTAGATACAAATTGATAAAAAAAATAAAATAGCTGCTATATATGAACTTTGTCATTTCTAAGCCATTCCAATATTGTAACTCAACTGAAATCTTAAAATAAATAGTTCATGCATAAAATAATCAATGAAAATAAATAAAAACAAGAAACCCAAAAACACAAAAATTTATTGGTTAACACAGTTCTTTAACTTTATGCAAAAAATCTCTTAAAACACTCCTCCCCCTTAAAATAAAACAAAATTACCTCAACATTGAAAATATTTTAACAAAAAAATATAAGACAAAAAAAGTATTGAAATTCTTACCCTGAATGGACTGTTATTTATTGCTGCTCCACCATATGACACTTGCACGGTGTGTTTCACAGGTTTTTTAGGACGATATGAAAAATTGAAAGTGCCATCCTTGTTGTCGACCACTTTCAAATCTAGAGGATTGTAGTCCACATCCATCACAGTGACATTCAGGGGGGCATGCCCACCAGCTCTTCGTGTATCAACAATGAAATCAGCAGCTTTGCCAACCGTCAGACCCGTCTTTTCTAAACCTGGCCCATAAGCTTCGACCTACAATCAAAAATGTGTATTATTTTTTTTTTACCTTTTAAGATAGCTATTCGTCAAATAAAGTTGTGTATTATTAAAACTGAGCAGCACACAACGTTTAGGAAGCAACATAAAACTTCAGTACGTACAAATATTTTAACACTATGAAATACGACCAGTAGTTTAATGAACAATAAAACATTTTAATAAACATACAATACGTATTAACTTTCTTACTTTTTCTGCAAAATAATCTGTTTTTGGCATTATCTGAGCCATGTACGGAGATTTAGGAATATCTTCGTTGTTGCATAGAATATGAACAGCGTATTCTCCTGGCGCTGTAGGAAAATAGCGAACGTCGGCAGAACCATCTCCGTTGTCATGACACTGAATCTTGGTTTGAGATGGTCCTTCAATTGAAAATCCTGTACAAAATATAAAATTATTCATTAGAATTTTCATATTGTTCGATAACAAACAAAATGTTGCTAAAAAAAAAACATTGCTGAAATATCCTGTGGTATTGGTATATAAAAAAAATTTACCAAGTGCTCCTGTTTCTCCATTAGTTTCAACGGTGAACAGTGCCGGGTAACCAACAACTCCACCAACAAGACCTGGTCCGTAAGCTCTGATTCTTGACTCTTTGTAAGGCCCAACATTGACTTCATACGGACTCTTCAAAATTTCTTGACCACCAAATGAAATCATCACGACGTATCGGCCTTCTTTCATCGGGTGATACTTGTATTCATAAGTTGTTGGATCGATGTTTTTTAGATCCAATTTTTCTGGCAGTCCACCTAAACCAGAATTTGAAAACATTTATAAATAATACTATGTCTATTTAGACATCAAAATAAATTTAAATCGTAGACAACTATTTAAATCATCTTCGAACCTGGTCCAATAACTTTCACTTCCAATTTGCCATCCCCAGCACCTTCGGTGAACACTGTAAAATCAGCAACATCTCGAACACGAACTCCGTTGCTTTGCAGACCACGCCCTGATGCTCGAACTTTACGAGGATCGCAGACTGGAATATTTCATCGATTAAAACATTATTTCTTGCTTGCACGAGTACAAAATAAGCATAGTAAAAAAAAAAAATCATGCATTCAAAAATTTGGGACCATCATTGTTCAAATCTTTTTCTATCAAAAAATAAATCACTCGCAAAATTCACAAAATGTTGAAACACTAAAGCAATTATTTCTAACGTCAGAACATTAAAACTTGCACATGTACAACTGAAGAGCATATTTCCAATACGTCTCATCTCCCTTTTAATCATTTTTTTGATGAGAGACTGCAGTTACCTGTGTATTGCTGATTCCAAATATTTTATTTTCAAGACTCAAAACTTATTATTTCCCACTTAAAAGCACTCTAAAAAACTACGTTTACATACAAAGTGTCTCATCAAATGAATGGAAAAAAAAAAACTTTTCTGAAAAATTGTGTTTCCTGGATTTAAGACGTTTTGGAAATAAGCTCTTCAGTTATGATAATAAACTGAAAGAAATGACAGTTCTAATGTTCTGAATTTAGTTTTACTTTTATTTTGTTTCAGCAAAAAAATAAAGACCACTTGTGACCAGCAAAAATAAAAGTATATGGGGAGGGGTTGTCACAACAAAAAAAAAACATGTCTCAAGAAAATTACAATAAACCACCACGGCAAACTAAAAACGGGGAAATGGTACGATTCAATAGATGAAAGGGTAATAACGAGCATGGGTCGTGTATAACTGCAATTCAAAAATTTACAATTCCTTAACTCTTTGGAGAGACAAAACTCAAGACAATAGGAACAAAACCTTTTGCACATTTGAATCCTGTGATATATTTTTCCTGCGAGCACAAACGTTTGTTGCATCCTGTACAATCATCCCTCGTTATATTGCAATTTCGTTAGCAGCAGATTTGTAGTATATTCATTTATGTAATTCTATTGATAGCATTTTTTAATTTCAGAAATTTATAAAGCACAAATGGTAAATGATAGCCTAACTATTTAAATTACCAGCTAACATTAGAAAATCGGATTTATATCTATTGGAAAGAGTAAATACGACAAAATCTTTTCATCTACCAGATGGTATTATTTTCGCCTTAGATAAGATTTTCACCCATCGATAATAGTCAACTACTATTAGGCAGATACACAGTAGTGACTTATTTTAGCCCAATACATTTGATTGATATCCAAATTTAAACGTTCAGAAATCACTGCAAGTGAAATTTTGAGAAAAAGCTAAACTTTTAACAGGTTATGAAGTACTTCTTCTGTACCAAAATATGGTTTACATTTCACATAAAACTTTCCGATCATAGACAGTTTTAAGAAATAATATTGGCTTATAGTAATCTAAATTGTGGTCCGCTTTCTGATATGTAAGATAGTTGATGAAACTTGCAATTGTGTATTTTTTGAGACAATGTTATGTCATGTCATGTCATACACAAAATGCATGCAATTCAAAATAAAACCGTTGAGATTGCAATCATGAATTTACGGCTTCATAAAATAATGCTTGGCATAGTAGAGATAATATGCCACGTAACAGTGGCATATTCAGGGCTGGGCAAAGGGGGCAAAAGCCCCCTCCAGAAACCCAGAAAAATGTCCAAAATTTAATACATTTTTGCTTTTCTATATAACCTGTTATCATAAATAAGTATCCTATTAAAGATAGGTGTTTTTTAAGTGATTATTTTAATAATAATCACTTAATAATAATCACCATAGTTTCATACATGCAAAATAAATCTGAGCCCCCACCCACCACACTCAAATCCTAGGTTTTCCCCCCTCCAAACCGAATTTCTGGATACGCCCCTGAAACGTAAACCAGATTTTGGGACGGAGAGAATATTTTATTTAATTCAATTATTAGTTTCAACCCTAACCGTGGCTTCAGTAGCCACAACACCTTCCAGAAATGTGACCCTTGCGAATGAGAGATGACTGCACTTTTTGCAACAAAAATCTTTTTAAAACACAATGTATACCGTTATAAGTTTCCCATTCCTTGTGCATGCATGAATAGTAAAACTTTTGACAGTGCATGAAGTAGGCAATGAAAAAACAGGAACCGAATCTAATACCTCTAACTTACTTGGTGGCGACTCCACTAATTTGGGTAAGCATATAATAAAAATAATTATGAGTTAGTTAATCAGTTTTTTTTGTTATTTCGATTATCATGCAACTTTAAAAAAAAAAAAGATTTTAAAAAATTATGTCAATTTTATACATTATTTTGCAATATGACTATAAACCACAGTGTATTGGGATACCAATGCGTTTAAGTATGTTTAATGAGTGACTTTTGAGGGAGGCCCATGATCACATGATATTGCTGGCTTGTTAGATGCTATGTTCATTAGCAAAATTATTGGCAACAATGTGAGCTATGATAAATCATATTATAAAGTTAAAAACTATTTTTAAAAGCATTATTAAAATTCTAAATCCCTATTACACGTGAGTTATGTGACCAGGTATGCGTAAATTGGGAGTTACTTCACTCATAATACACTGTGGTATAAACCAGAATGAATTAAACCATGTTTTTACTGTTTACAACCTATCAAAACATATTCACCCTTTTCACTTTTGAATATGCAACTAATGACCCGGTTGGTTGTTAGGGGATTGGCACCCTGGGCGGGCATGGGCCCAGGATATCTATATTAGGGTCCACAGTAACATCATACTACACCAGGATTACACATGTATGCGACCCACTTTTTTAAACTTAACTACTCAATATCAGTGTGTTTGTATTCCATTTTACATTCTTACTATATTTTAGTTATAAAGATAATGTAACTAAGAATTGTGAGGATAAAGTTTGAGCCCATACCCAGTGTCTTAATAACTGAACTATAGAAATCTTACCTGGTGCAACTTTAACCCCATAAGGACTGTTAGGGATGGGCTGTCCAGCGAAGAAAATGTTAATGGAATGAAGACCAACTTGATGAGCAACATATTCGCAGCGCCACAGTTCAGGATTGAGTTGTCGCACTTTTGTTGGCACTGTATTCTTGTGTCCTTGCGGATCCAAGATGATCACTTCTACAGCTCCTCGACCAGCATCTGAAGCAAAACATCTCCATCAAATATATGCAAAGAGAAACGTTTGTGCTTTATAACTTAGCTTGAAAAAAAAAATGTAAATCCTACCTTTCGTGAAGATGTCAAAATAAGTTGGACGACCAAGAACAACACCAGCGGGGTCAAGGCCAGGTCCACTAGCGGACACTTTATTAGGGTCACCAGCAAAACCTTCAACATATACTGAATATGGACTTTTGGGAATCTCTTTCCCCGCAAATTTCACCAACACCTGTAACATAAAATTGTGTTAAAAACACATATGTGATTTACTCTTTGAACACAGAAACAGTGAATAAGCGATATTATTCAAATACCCACCTTGTGAGGTCCTTCTGCTTGAGGTTTATATGTTACAGTGTAAGTCAAGTTTCTGTCATCATTAAATTTCGTGTCAACCTGCAATATGTAGAATAATGTATTAAACATTCATTCTATGCATTTTGTTTCAATAATTTAAAAACAATGAAGACCTACAGGCACTGGATGTCCTTGTGGATTTTCAACAAATATTTCAACATTTCCTTTACCAGCACTGAAGGTTTCAACAATAAAATTAGCTGGAGCACCAACGACAACACCTGGCAAAGCACAATTAACATTATTTTACTTCTGAATCAGTCAACATAGAAAACACAATGTTGTATAAAGCTAAGTTGTGTACCTGTTGGTTCAATTCCAGGACCATAAGCTCTAACTCTGTTTGGATTAGTACGTGGGCGGAGTGGTGCATTTGGTTTAAGTTTGGCGGCAGGATACTGAGATAGGTAAGTCATCATCGACATTTCATCTACGTTGGGATTTACCATTTCTTCAGGTTTAATAAGCTAAAAATAATGAAACATCCAACTCTGTAACTACAACATATCAAGAGATTGCTACCACTTCAGGGTCATTATTCAGGGGTGGGCACAAGGGCATGAGTCCAGGATTTTGTACTAGGGCCCAGGATGAGATTGTGCCCAACCACGGTAATGTATGCTGTGTATTTTTCTATTTTTAAAATTAACTCAATATTTAAGTGTATTACAAGTGTTTCTATTCAATTTTACATAGGCCTACTAATCATATTTAGTTATAAATGTAACTGTTAGATAGCAAAGATAGGGTTTTGGCCCTGTGCCCTGGGTCTTTTCATTACTTAAAGAGATTTTCCTTTACTACTCTGCTTTCATCTACATTCAAAGCCTTAAAATAATACCTAATGGTTATCAAGATTATTCCAATGCTAACATTAAATGGTAACAAACATTATAACTTTTGTCATACCTGAGGTATTGCCAGCCAATCATCGGCTAGATTCATCGCTTCTTTAGCATTATTCAAAGCATTATTAGGATTCCAGTCAGACCAATCAGGACATAGACCTGAAATATGGATATTCAGCTTGACACATTTTGCATGACAAACATTCTGAAATCCAAGAGAAGGCCAGACCTACCTGGAGCAACAGCATCAACTAAAGCACCAACGGCTTTGCCATCGTTCCAGTCTGAAGTGAAGTTGGTAATTGGCAGATCGGGAATCTTGCTCTGGATCCATCCAAGAAGACGTTGCTTGGGAGTTGGACCTGATTTGTCGCTGAAGTGCAATTCATCTTCGCCTTCCCACATTGGCATTGAGATAGAATAATGTAGGATCAGCGTCCATATCAGGCCAAGAATCAACTTCAACTTGCAATCCACAATATCGGAACTGTCTGTATCACACACGAAAAAAAAATCAAAACATTATATCAAAATACCTTGATTGAAAAAACTATAAGAAAACTACCTTTTCTCAAAGAAAACCAAGAGTTCGTTTGCCATATAAAATACAGTCACCAAATACAGTAGGAGACTCCGCTTACGGCTGGTAAGGGGTTCCAGAACCCTGCCAAAAAGCGAAAATCACAGAGAAGCGGAGGCCAGCCTTTTTCACTCGTGGATGCATATAAACTAAAGCAGGGTCATGTACAAGGAATGGGGGGAGGCAACTACCCCCCCCCCCCCATTTTGGAAAAAAACATTTTGAAAGTATTGTGCATAATGTACTTTTCTACACAATGTACATCAGTTGTGTAAAATTAACATAATGTGAATATAATATACTTAATGTAAACGTGGACGAAAAAATAGTGTTTTTTTGTCAACCCCCTCCCAAACCTTCCACCTCTACCACACTGGCCTGATATAACAAATAGTAACTATAATCATATAGGTCATAGAATCGTATGTCATAGAATATGACAAATAGTATGGTATAAGTAAAATGAATGAGTAGGGCTGTCAACCACATCCAGTGTTAGAATTAGAACTGACTTCTGGGGGGGGGGGGGGAAGATGACCTGAAATTTTTTGACGAATATGTCTAAAAAGTACATTGTTTTCATAGAAAATAAAGCTCCAAATGAGTGTTTAGACTCCAAAAAATGCACAATTTAGCCATCATTGCCTCTTTTTTTTCCCATGAAAACAACCATACAGCATTAAACTTGTCAATTGATTAAACATGTTCTGGGGGGAGTTGAACCCCTCACCCCTTAATCCGCCAGTGATCACATCGTTCAAAAAACCACCTAGAGAGTGGAGCAAGTGCAGAATGTAAGTGACCCTTTAATGAACACGGACCATAGTCATTGAAAACTGCTCTATTAGCGAACACTGTAAAGTGGACTCTACTGTTTGAAAAACTAACAATCTTAGAGTTGATAATTTAAAATTTAAACACAAAAAAGTGGCTCCAAATCTCTTAAAATGGGTCATATGCTCATTTATAATAGATATTTTGTAAAACCTTGTATAAAATGATGGAATGCATATTTGAAATCTACATTCACAAGTTTTAGCTTTACAGTGTTTTAAAACAATACAACAAATGAAAAGTTTATAATCATAGGATCATACTGTTTTTGTGTATCAGAAGTTTGCAGATTTGAATGTAAACTTTTATTGAAACGCACGCAGTCTATCGATCAGACAGAGCTATCGGAATCGCCATCTGAATCTATTGGAGCACACCAGAATTTGCATTGAATAAAATACAATTCAAGTCTGGTTAAATGACTGGCACATGTCTGGCATATATGCATCGCTCACTTGCAACAAATGTGGTGTAAATAAATTAACAAAATTTGAAAGAAAAATTAATATGCCAATTTTTTGGCTTTTCAAAACCTGATCAACACAGTACGGTAGTCAAATTGCAAAGTCTGCAAATAATTTTTTTTTTTATCGTAAACTGTATGTAGTACAGTATAAAGTTAATGAGCTAAAATCATAAAACTTATCACATCAATAGATCTACTAATTCCAGGAAAAACATAAAACAATGAACATTTGGATATTAAATCCTCCTCCTCGAAAAAAAATCTCAAAACGTGAAGTATACCTACACCAATTGTTCTGGATCAACTTTTAATATGATAAAAGAAAAAAAAATATGTCTAAAGATCTGGTTCGCGTGACAGTTTTGCACACAATAATTGAGTGAGTCAGAATGATTTATTGCAGTAAGCTTTTCTGGGTCTTGGAAAAAGGGGACATCATTTTACTTTCTAAATTTAGCCATTATTCCCCCCACAAGACCTAGAAAAAGAATTTTCTTGTCCTTTTTTAGGGAAAGGAACTTCAATTCTGGTTAAAAGGAATCAGCTTTTTTACTTCCCAATTCCGTCACTTATGAAACATCGGAATTCATATTAGTTATCGCTCGTTATCTATGGTTTTTATACTTTTTATTTTCAGCACTTCACTTGTGAGTTTGTGAGTGGGCTGCAGAATTTCCGTATAACTGCCATCTGTACTAGTCGTTTATGAGAATATACTGTATAGTCAAATACACCAAAAAAAGCATAAAACGAGAACCATATAAGCTCTTCCCATACAGTAAATAAAAACCTCATAAGTCCAATGTAAAAAAAGATCACATATACAGTGAATGAATCCAAAATTGCAGAAATCAAAAATAGAATTTCTCAAAACTCTGATTAATCAAATATCGAATTACTTAAAGACTGCATAAATTTTAATTCGCGTAAAGCCAAAATTGCAGAAATAAAAAATGGAATATTGAATTACTCAAACGATTGCATAGACTTTTAATTCGCGTAAATCGAAACCTGCAGACATCAAAAATAGATTTTTTTTTGCATCATGTACGTACATACAGTATATCTGCATATGACAGTGTACGAAGAGTGTGCCGAAAAAGCATTTTAATGTACTTGTTTAGTACATTGTACACTGTTTGTAATTATTTGGTTTTAGTTGGTAATTTTTATTTTTAATTTCTGAAATTCATTACAAAGTAAATGGCAAATAAAATCAGTCTGATTCCCAGCCACTTGATGGAGTTAGTTTCTCGGTAGATAATATTTTCACCCATAGACGGTAATAATAACAGAACTATTCAGTAGACACATAGTAGTGAAGATTACTTTATTATAAAATACAATGAAGAAACCCAAATATGACATCTAAAAGTCGACAAGTTTATGTGCAGATAAAAAGCAACGAAAGTTACGTCGTATTTAATGCAGTTTTTAATAATTTTCGCCACAATCCCTTATTTTATATTGAACCTTGGTCTTCTTAATCTTATTTTTGGTAATGGCAGTACCAAAACCAGGTTCCAGGAACTTAATCCCACGAATAACAAGGGATTACCGTATAATATATAAATATATATACACATTGGTAATTTTTGTCAACTCCTAAACTAATAAAACTTGATTGGCACGATTTACGATGTAAAGTTGATGCTAAGCTGTGCACACTTTATACAGGTGGTATAAAAGTGCTTACTGTATATACAGTATGTATAATATATATATACAAAAAAACATTATGCTTCAAAGTTTATAAAAACCACACACGTCCTTATTATGTAAGAACTTTAATTCATTGTTCGCTTATTATCGATGTATCTGAATTTATTCACCAAATGAACAAAGAGCAAGAAATGAAATTGCAAAAGCTGTGGAGTGAAAATTCTGCAAGTTGTAAGAGTTGAACATTATTAAAATTCAAGAACACAGGGTGTGTTACAAGCTTCCTGGCAACTCCAGCAAGTCTTGTAATGGGTGTGCCTTAAGTAATCAGCTTCCAGATGGTGTACAAGAAACCTCAATTTGAATGTTTGTTTTTTATGTAATAATGAAAAAAAAAGGGTGAGATTTCTAGTGAATATTCGGGCATATTGAAATGTTTACAAAGGATATACAGTATATATATATAAAATAAAATAAATCCATTAAAGTTGTTGAATATCCTTTTGAGGAAATCTCTTGGCCAAGAGTTCATGTATTATGCATCATCTTTGTATTCAACTAGTCTCTTAATAAAAAAATTCGGTCATCTAAAATTGCACATTCACTTTTCTTTTTCCTAGCCGTGATGATGACATTCATAATAATCTCATTCATTTTTCGCTATGTGCCATAGTACTCAGGATTCGTCGAGACAACCATTTGCACGATGACTGTATCTCCCAAAATAACTTCACCTGGATGAGCATGTGGTCATTGTGGCAAAAGATCATGTTGTTGACAACAGCGCACATTTTGACATTTCAAATGCAGATATTCAGAATGAGTTGTGAGAAAAACACAGATGGCAATCTTGGTATATGCAGACGACTACCTGTATTGTGTATAGAAACTTTTTTGAACTTTGCACAAGACTACAAATAAATTGCTAGAACCTACCAAAATGTAGGTTCTAGCAAAAGTCGTAAAGAATGAACCATAGATATAAAACTGCACACAGTATACACAACACGTGACATGTAATGAAATCCAGTTAGTTTTCATTCCACCTGTCAACTCGTCTCTGTATCTGTTCCACATACAGTACACATAAATCAGGAATAGTGAATCGTGACAATCAGTTCAACGGACTGTCAATCGATCTAAACATTCATTGACCTGGTGGACATGTGTAAATAAATAAAAATGATTTAGTATTTTGATAAGAGAAACGTTCGATTTATGCGGTTTCGCTATTATGCGATGAAACAAAACCTTCCACATACTCGTTATATGCGAGATAATTTTGCTATTATGCGGTTTTGGGTTCTGCTGCATAAGTGACTGAATGCACTTCTTACTTTCCGACCACTATTATAAAAAAATAGAATATAAATTTAGACGTCAAGATACTTTGGGGTTAGATGCCCCTCACTTGTGACGCAACTTGCTTGTACTGTACTTTGAATCGCTAGGTATTGAAAGGTTTAGTTAACTAAACAAAAACTATTATAATAATAATTTGTATGTTATATTATGTTTATGTATACTACATGTGAAATGTTGTTTCTCACATTGCAATTGTTTTCCATTCTATAAGAATTTCGATATATGCGATTTTAGATTGATGAAATTTTCATAGACCTCGCAAAAAATCGAGAACCACCTGCATATACAGTGGAATCCGATTATTGTGAACACTTAGTGCTTTTTGATAACAATAGCCGGCTGATGACATTGAACAATAGAAATGATACATTAAAATTGTTGTGTCGTTGGGATGGACTGATAATGATAACAATAGCCGATTGATAATCCGTGATTATAATAACCGGATTATTCCACTGTATTACACAATGCTGAGTAAAATTAATGTAAAACAAGAGTTTCTGATAAATGTTGTATGTGCCAATTTTATGGAAATATATATCCTATTTCGATTTATGCGATGCTTTTTGCAAAAAAGCAACGTCCTTGCATAAATCAAGAACTACCTGTATACAGTGTAAAACGGTGTACAGAATACGGTGTAAAATTAATTTGAAATACATTTTATGCTCATAGAAAATTCTTGTTAATCTATCTCGTCTTGGCGGATACAAATGTATAATAAATTAGACCAACCCTTATACGCAATAGTTATTCAATCCAATGCCAATATCAATTTAGTGGTAATTAATGTTTCCCAAACATTTCCCTTAAAAAGAACGCCCATTTTATGTGAAAATAGAAATTAGTTCATAGTACATATCTTTTTTTTTCAATGACATCAGATGTTCGATTTAGGACATTGTATTCATACTGTATGTAGCAACTACTGTATATTACTTCATGACCTTTTATCGATTTAATATCCTATTTTTTTTTTCATTACAAAAAATTATTTAACAAAAAGCTGACATCATAAACGGATCAAGTTATTTCTTGAACATGGTTTAAAGAAAAACATTTTGTGTCATTTGTAATTTGAGCTATAGTTAATTAAGACATTGACCGAATACTAATTTATAATGTCCTTCTTGGTTTATTTCTGCGTGTAGAGGAACTGCATTTATGAAATGTATAACATAAAATAGTATAAAAAATTTGTACATACATATAAACGTTTGACACAAGGAACTACGAAAATTGCGATAAAGAAATTGTGTAGTAACATAATTCCGGTATGTTTGAAGAACTACATATAATGGATAACAGTAAATAATATCAAGAAGTTAAAACTAACAATAAAAAATTTTAAATAAATTTTAAAAAATAGAATATGAATTTAGACACGTTGGGATTAGATGCCCCCTCACTTGTGACGCAACTTGCTTGTACTGTACTTTGAATCGCTTGGTATTCAAAGGTTAAGTTAGTTAAATAAACAAAAAACAAACTTTTTAATAGACCATTGCTGATTCATCAATCACAATATTGTTTTGTTCAACTAACTTGAATACCAATCGGTTCAAAGTACAAGCAAGCAGCACCACACATGCAAGGAGGCATCTAACCCCAAAGTATCATTTTGAACAATAACAAACGGTATACTACAGGGTGTCACAAAAGTATCAAATGAAACTGCAGTCCTCGTCAGCTATGATAGTGCCACTGTACGTGTGAAAATGCTGAAACTTATATCGAAATCGGCACTCTAACTGCAACGAATATTGCAATGCAGTATGAGTTAAAACAATAAATAACTAACGAATGTTGCAAAGTAACGTGAGTTAAAACAATAAATAACTAACGAATGTTGCAAAGTAACGTGAGTTAAAACAATGAATTGCATAATGACAACAAAAGACGGTGATTTACCAGTCCATACATGTATCATATTTTTCAGATAGCTTTTAAGAATGATTTTCCATTGTTGTAAACATACACACACATTTAAATTATGTATAATTTACTTCGTCTAGTGCAACTGAGTCCACATTATAGAGTGTAAAACAGATTCATCTGAAGAAACACTTAACTACTGAAGAAACACTTAACTACTTAAAGGTCATACCACAAAACTTAGTTTTTTGAATGGCTTGTTTCATTCTCACTAACCACCTAATTAACTACCACTTTTCACATAGTACGGTACACTCAAAAGTGAAGTTAAAGAAAAAGTGGATAAGACGATGGGCATTGACATTTTGACAAAAGACGGACACAGGGATGCAATTTTTGCTGAAAAAATGAGGTTGTAACAAAATACTTCGAAACAAATCAAATAAATAAATGAAGAATTAAGCCTTTTTTTTAGACTTTTTTTGAAGGTATATTCTTAAAAAAAACTCCAAAGTGAAACAAAATTAAACAGAACAAAAAACAAAATAAATCAAGAAAACATATCGTACCTTGGATTAATTGACTGGGTATCCAAAATATAAAACCCAACGTTTTGCCTTTTTTATTTTTAAAAATACACAGGGACTTGGTCACAGAAGAAAAAAAAATACAAAATATAATCATTTTTTTGTCTTAATTTATTTTGTTTTTGTTCTGTTTAATTTTTGTTTCACTTCGGTGTTTTCTTTCATTGTGTATTTTCGAGTAGGAAAATCAAAATTGTTTGAGGGGTATTCTGTTAAAACCTCATTTCTTTAAACTTTGATCAACAACATCAAGAATTTATGAATGAATAAATTAAGTTATTTGTTTTAAACACAACAAAAAGGGAGTTAAATAATATCCACAATAAAAAAAGAGAGTTAAGTCATTGCATTTTATTATCGTTAAGCTGAAAAGTCCTTGTTGCAAATCCGTATTGGTTAACCTTTCCAGACATGTTACATAAGCGGAGAGAAAACTTTCCCTGGTGAAGTATCGAACTTGCTCCAGAACATTTCTCACGAATTAAGAACTGCATGCAGGTAGTTGTAGTGGTAGCAGAAGAACCACTTGCATGATGCAGCCCGCCTGCGGCAAAAAACAATCCATGTCCATTTAAGGAATGTAGAACGGATTGCTTTATATTTCATTAGAAAAGCGTTAACCATGCTTTTTAATTACCAAATGAGTGTGGAATCGAAACAGGAAAACAAGCCCCAAAGAGAAGTGTTGAAGAGTTAAAAAAAAAGGTGTTTAATTTCCTTTTACTTAAATGCCTGTTACGGATCAACATGTTTTGATATTTAGCAAACAGGAAATCGGAATGGTGAAAGGTCTTGCTTTATATGGAAATGTTGCTTGTAACGCTTATTTCTTTATACAGAATGTGATTGGCTACTACTACTACTATGAAGCGAAATGGGGAACTAGTGAACCTGACCCTTTGCCGATGTAACATTATACATTTTGCAATAATATAAAAAAATAGACTACACCGATCTGTTATTTAATGCCGGATAACCTTTCAAACAGTTCTGACATTTCGTCTTTAATCATCCCTGCTTTAAGAATACTTTATGATATCATCAAATTTCAACTAAGAAAAAAAAACAACAACGATGATAAGGTTGTGTGTGTATTTCTTTTCAAACTGAAGGCTAGTTTTTTGTTAGTTGACTATTATTTATATATATATTTATATATAATTTCCTAACTGCCAACATAATCGCTATAGCAAACTTCCACCTGTTTGTCCAAGAGGTAGTAGATACGCTTGCCATGAGAATAATTTTCTTAAGCAACAAACTCTAGAAAAAAACATCCTGTAACTGACGCTTTTGAACAACTGATCGATCACACAAAAGAGTTTTAAAAGTAATTGTAGTCACAATCTTCAGGGGCGGGGAATTAAAGAAAAAATTTATGCGAAAAATAGCACAGGGAGCAATTTTCTTTATCGTTGTAATTGGTTCATTGGATTCTCACGTTCTCTTAGAAATGCATCATCCATCGATGATTAGGGCATGACATTTACCATCTATGGTATCTTAAAAACTTTATAATGATGCACAAGATATACAATTTCAAAACCCCCGTTACATCTACTCTAATGATGTATCCTGGTGCTGCTGCTTCTTTGTCAACAGCTGCATTGGAAAACTATTCCGGTTTTTGTCATTTCACCTACGGTTTGATAAGCCAAAATAAATATATTTAAAGTGGAACTATTAAAACTCTTTATATGGAATCGCACCCTGTGTAATCTTGAAATCTGTTAAGTGGTCTTTTAGATAAAATGAGGATCACTGATCTATCACGTACACATGAATTGAATAAAAAATTTCTTTTCCTTAAAAAAAAAAACGAACTATAAATTCTCTTGCATTCCAAGATGCGTGCAGAACTAATAAAATATCAGCATCAAATTACTGTATTTATGATAATGCCATGTGAAATATGCATTAGTAATAAGACAGGTAGTTGCTGGTATCACTATTACCGAAACACAAAATGTCCTACTGAAACATAAAAACATAATTTTACACTTATAGCCCGCACCTCAACACCAATGCCAAAAAAACGATATACTGTGTATCCATAACTTTAAAATTTTCATATACTGTACAGTCATGTATATAGATGTAGAATGTATATATAGAATGTATATATTCATAACGAATGTACAAATGTGTTTAAATTTATACATAAATATAATGTATGCTCATACATACATGTGATATTGATATGTACATTGTACATGTATATTGATATGTATAAATATGTTACAAGCAATGTTTATAATCCAGGTATTGCATACAATGCCTGCATTATGTACGTTATTGGCAAAGTATAAAATAACATG
>JAQIWH010003693.1:0-19072 GCA_034695005.1 Cryptops parisi
ACTATCGCATGTTTGAAAATTCATCTCAATCAAACGTTTTTTCTTCTTCCAGAGAATTTTCAGGCGGTTGGCGAATGAGAATAGCATTGGCACGCGCGTTGTTTTCAAAGTGAGTGATCATCAGCTTTCCGTCATTTCTGTTAAACGTATTTGAAACTACAAATTTGTTTATATTTCAGGCCCGATCTTCTGTTGCTGGACGGTAAGATATGCATATGTGTGTATCATGATTTGGGGTGCGTGAACGAATCGAGGTACAATCGATAATAGCGAATCTCGTTTGTTTGTTTTTTGTAACTTAGAACCTACCAACATGTTGGACATGAAAGCTATCATTTGGCTACAATCCTATTTACAGGTGAATTTTTAAACGTTGCGTCGACGTATTTTGTTTTGTTTTATTTTCGATCGATAATCGATTTCCGTTGATTGTTTAGAGTTGGCCAACAACACTTTTGGTCGTGTCCCACGATCGCCAGTTCCTCGAAGTTGTGCCCACGGACATTCTTCACCTTCATTCTCAACGCGTTGAAATGTACAAGGGGAATTACAGCACCTTCGTCAAGGTGATGACGGAGAAACTAAAGAACCAGCAACGGGAGTACGATGCCCAACAACAATTGCGCGCTCACGTCCAGGTGTGTGAATTTTTCTGACAGTTTTTTATGTTTATCGGCATTTGTTGGTTTTAATTGTAAAATTTTGGTGGTTTCTTTTTTAGGCGTTTATCGACCGATTTCGTTACAATGCCAATCGAGCCGCTCTTGTTCAAAGCAAAATTAAAATGCTGGATAAGTTGTACGTATTTAATTTCTACAATGTCGTTTTCAGTTTTATTTTAAATATTATTATAAAAAATAATTAAACATTTTTATTTGTTTAATTTATTTTAAATTTTGTTTACATTATTTTACAAAATTTTAAAATTTTAACTTTCAATTTTATGTTTCGTTTGTAACGCAGGCCCGAATTGCAACCCGTCGAAAAGGAAACCGAAGTGAACATACGTTTTCCGATAGTCGAGCCCTTGTCGCCTCCCATCCTCATGCTAGATGAAATTCACTATCACTACGTTCCTGGGAAAAACATCTTTTCTAACGTTTGCGTGTCGGCTAACATGGAATCACGAATTTGCATTGTAAGTAACGATATTTGCATTAGTTGTTATATAGGGTGAGTGAAACGTTTGCTTTTTAAATTAAAAATTTAAATTTCAAAAAAAGAAAAAATTTTGAGCATATGCTACCATACATTTTATAGAATGCCAAGCCTGGTTTAGACAATGTATGAAATTTGCATTGGAATAGTTAGGTACGAACCTCTATATTTAAGAAATTTAAAGAAACTCAACATTTTCTTTATAATAATAATTTTTTTCGAGTATTCCCACGTAACAATTTTTGACTCATCCTGTAGTACATTATTGATAAGAGTGCATTTATTAGTATTGATGTCATTAACGCCTACCGTTCCAAAGGTCGGCGACAATGGTGCTGGAAAGAGTACGCTTCTCAAGATCCTTCTGGGAGATCTGGATGTCGTCCGTGGCATTCGTTTTGCACACAGAAATCTTCGCATTGGCTATTTTAGCCAACACCACATTGACCAGCTCAACATGAAGGTCAATTCTGTGGAGCTGTTGGCTCAACGAGTTCCTGGTTTGTCGATTTAATTTATTAATCGGGCGCTAACTAACTTTTTTTTGTGGTAGAATGCGAAATATGTTTTTTATATGTTTATTCGATTCAAAGGAAAACCAGTCGAAGAGTATCGGCGTCAGCTTGGATCGTTTGGGATTTCCGGAGACCTTGCCCTGCAACGGATCGAGTTGTTATCCGGAGGACAAAAAAGCCGTGTTGCGTTTGCTGCAATGTGCATCAACAAGTAAGAGTATTACTGTATCTCGTTTTTGGTTGTTGTTGTATTTTTTTAGGGGTGGGGTTTTCAACTTTGGTGTGTTAGATTTAGAACACATAGAAATGTACAGGGTGTCAACCATGAGATGTCAACATTTTAATCACATAGTTTGAAGTAAAATGCCTACGTGACTAAATATGGAAATCATAACAAACCCTACCAAAAATTGTGCACTTCAGAGTGCACCTGCACATGGGTGCCTTTGGAGAATGTCATATCAACTCATGCCATGTGTTCTGTGTAACATTTCATGTGATCTGCATTTGTTTCTGCATAACACCACACAACCTGTGCTCAGTCGCTTGAGGGTTGCCATTTTGGAAAACGACTGACCTCAGCGCCACTGTGGCTCAAACACGCACTACAAAATTCCCACAAAGTATTTTGATTTAGTTCCACTAAGCATCACATTTGCATAACCTGATATGAAACAATAACGGATTTTTCAAACTGTGAATATTCCCTGTACTGTAAATTTGAGTTTATGGATGGGGTAGTAATTTTATTTTTCCGACTTGCATAGCCAATTGATTTCAAAAAATAAAACACTTTTCAGCCCCAACTTCCTGGTGTTGGATGAACCGACAAATCATTTGGACGTAGAAACCATAGAAGCTTTAGGAAAAGCGATCAACAAGTTCACGGTCAGTTCATTACATATATTATACTATAAGTTTTTACACAGATTTTTTTTATGATGATGACGACGCGCTTTGTTTGTAGTTTTGTTGTTGTTGTTACCTAAGTGCCATTTTTTTCCAAATAGGGTGGAGTTATTTTGGTATCCCACGACGAACGCCTCATCAGGATGATCTGCAAAGAACTATGGGTGTGCGGCAACGAGCAGGTTGTCTCCCTCGAAGGTGGTTTTGATGAATACAGACAGATTGTCGAGAGAGAATTGGACCTTCAATGTCGGAGTAAATAGGTATTCTTAATATATTTTGGGGCTTATCTTTACAATCGACGGCATTATTTATTAAAAATTTTTTTTTTCCAATATGTTTAAATGTAAGTTTTACATTTTGTATATCGACTCGACGGAACTCCATATTTACAAAAAAAAAACATCAAAAAAAGAATAACTTTTTTTTTCTTGTGGAACGAAACGAAATGTTTATACGATTATTATTTACACAAAGGCCGGTTCCTTGGTGGGTTGTCCCATTGTTGTAAGGAAGGAAAATTCTTGACGTAATTGGGACAGTTCGGAACAACGGTGCTGGAGTTTGTCTTTGTAACGTTGTTCAGCCAATGACAGCACGGTTCCCAGGAGGAACGCTGCATTTCTGTGTACGAACTTTAAAAAATATTATTTTTTTTTCTATCATTCGAGGTTTTTATTTTCTTCTTTTATTTCAAACGATGTCTTGGTAAAGTACGCAATCGAAATACGAGCGATGGAATTTAGGAGACGCAAAGTTAGTTTTATCTTTCGCAACCTTTTCGTCGTATTTTGATTGCATAGTTTGCTACGAGCCTCGTCGATTATGCCTTACCTCCGAGTTGTATTTTTGATTGTTCAACGAATTCCAAACGTGCTTCAACTGTGCACGGAATAGGTCGGACAAGGTCACCCTTATCAGCGTGGACGTTTCTTCCATGTGGAGCGTCAAAGCGTCGTCCATGAAATTCAAAAACGATTTGGTAAAACTGATTGTCGTCGAGCTGATTGGGATCCAGCATTCATCTGTTAACGGACGCAACAACAAAAACAATTGACTCGAATGCTAAAAAGTCGTTACTTGAACTCTTTTGTTTACGAATGCCGCAATTGGTACAAATATATTTTTGGAACGACGCATATTCGTAAACAAAGAGAAATTACGCACCGTAAACAAATTCGTTGATGTTGTGGATCCCCACTTCGGCCATTTCTTCGGAAAACTTGACGAGTCCTGCGTGATTTTGTAGATTGGTGGGCCTCCATTTATCTTCCTGTTGGGTTAGAAAAGCATTAACTTTAAATCGCCTACAAGACGTAAGTTGAGAAACTACCTGAGCACGAAGTTTGATCGCTTCGAGAAGCTTCTCCTTGGTGTCGAGCAGGGTTCGTTCCATTTGAGGTCGGAGAAGAGAGTCCAACATGAACGTCAAATCCAATCCCGCTTCTTTCATCTGAAAACATTCCACGTTTCGCAAATTGAGCGTGCGATCCATTATACGGAGTGTTGCTGACAAATTGTCAGATGCTACTAACGTCTTCGCAATTGGAACGAGCTTGAGCTATGCATTCAGCAACGGTGGCGATGGCTACTTGGGGAGTGAACACTTGACGCGAGAAGATGGTGACAAACGTTCGAAGCTCGGACGTTGCCCACACGATGAGTGCTGAAAGATGAGGAATTAGTTTACGAATTGACTATCGCAGTTATCATTAACTCTCTTAAAACCACACCTGAGTAGCAGTTTTGGTTTTCGGGAAACGCCCTCATGAACTGCTTGCTCGTATCCATGAGATGAGAGAAGTGCACTTTGCAAAGGCGACTGATGTACAACGTCGTCACGCCTTCGATTTTCAACTGTTTTGTGTTGTACTTGAGTATTGCGCTTCTGTGTTTCAAAAACAGATCGCAAGCCTGCCATTGAGTGCGAAAAAGAAAATGAACGTAATTTATTTAATTCTTGTCAATTTTTTTTTTGACATTGTCGTACCTGGGCAGATTTCCCTAAGGTGATGAGAACGGACACAGCTCGACGTGCTGCTCTCGGTCCGCCTTGCAGCGACTTGTCGGGCGAAACTTTGAGCTCGTTCATCAACACTTCTGTAAGATGTTTCACTCTCTGTTCGATTCGAGATCTGAAATTGAGATATTTTATATAATAAACAAAATACTATTAACTGCTATTAATTTTGTCCCCAACAATGTTTTGCTATACAGGGTGATCCCCTAAAAGGTCTTCAAGTGATATTATCATACTTTCGACTAGAGCTTTGAGGAACACCCTTTAGAAGAGTAGTCCGGTCGATTTAGGTTGTTGTACCTCATTTCCTTGAGCGCGTGCGTGCGAGGCAACGTGTTGCAGTATTCGTTGCTTCGTTCGATGAGGTTGACGGCCTCTTCAAAGTCGCGTTGGGCGATGCACACGTCCAGGTCTTCCGGGAGTTCGAGAAACCATTCCGGCTGTTCGTCACCTTCCAGTCCTTCGTCGTCGTCGACGTCGAAAGCTGAAATTTTGTTATTTCCTAGGTAAGTGACAACTCCACGGTCTTATAATTAGTTCGGCAATGTATGAAATAACATTTTCGCCCAAAGTGTGGTCAGACTAAAATTTAAATGTAACTATTCAAATTCTAATTTCATACGTTGCCTTGAAAAACGAGGATTGACATTTTCTAGAATGTCTGAATTTGATATATTGTCGGAAATAAGGTCACAAAAAAAAGGTCAAAAAAGTCGAATTATTATTTTGTTTTTGGTTGACATTATTTCCTACAATCAGCCAGTAAGTAAGATACAGGGTGTTCCTGAGAGGTCTGTCAAATTTTTACCGTAGATGTTTACATATAGTATGGTACGATACTCAACGATTATAATGATCAGCATTTTCTTCCTTGGGTTTTTCCAGAAACGTTTCCCGCTTCTGACTGTCCATGTTGGTTTTGGCTTTCTTTGTGTTTTCCAACATCATCAACCACTCTTTCTGGTGTATTCAAAGTAAACGTAGCAATAAATAGCAATCTTCATTTACGGTGAAGACAATTTTTGACAATTTTTACCTTAGCTTTCTGCGAACTGCACGCAAAGAGACGCGTGTCGGGAAACATCAGCAGTTTGAACGAATGCTTCAAATTTCCAACGTCGCGCACGTTGACCACGGCCAGGTTTTCAAGCTCGTACAGCGTTTGAAACTTGTAACGAACCGGTCCGTGCCTAGAACGTCATCCGGCAAACACCAACATTTTTAACGGGGATCTGATGGAAGTTAGCGACAATAAAAATAGGAAAACGGTTTTACCTGTTGGATAACCACGACGCCAACATGAAGCTGTCGTTGAGCAGAAACGCGTGCATCTTTTGCATGTGGTTGAAAGAGATTGGATCCAGCTCGGTGAGGATTCCGTTGTAGACGAGATATCGGCCGGGTATTTCCATGATGCTCTGTAGTAACGACGGAAGAAGCTTTTGTGAGTCTTTGGATTTGAGTGGAATTCGCAATTTTTAGGTGTGGCAAGTCGAGCGACGAGTGAAATGTTGAAAGCTTACGGCGCATCCTTCGACTTGCTCCAGAAGTGACGTAAGGTTCTTTTTCTTGTCTTCTTCCTTGGGTTCGTTGTCGTGCTCCTTGAGCGTTCCGATTTGATTGCCCGTCAGAGAGATTTCCAGCAGCGACCCCATCAGCATTTTCTGTTCCGTTAGCATGTGACTAAGCTGGTACATTTCGCTTTCCAAATCTTAACATCATCTTTGTCAAGAAAAATAGTCACGTGATGATGATGATGAAAGTTATTTTCCGCCATCACTGAAAAACTAACAACTTTAACGACGACAGGCTCATTTTGGCAGAACGTAGCGATTGTTTTGAAGAATACTTTTAAAATGTTACGGAGAGTGCTTTATATTTAATAATAATGTAGGTCTATGAAAGGATACATGAAATTTCTTTGGAAGTTTCAATAAACTGCATATAATTTTTGTAAACATTTTTCTTCAGCAAGGCGTTGGTTTCTTCGGCTCCGGCTTGGACTTTCTGCCGTGCGCTTTTCAACTCGCTCAGGTCCTCGCAGGTCACGCATAGTTCCCGAACCACTGAAAAAAGTATAACCGTTAATATGTGATGTTATTTTTTTTTTTGTTGTTTACTTTTGAGAAAATGTTAACTAACCTAAACAGTTCTATAGAAAATGTTATTTCATACTTTGCCAAAAGAGCTAGGCATTCTATAAAATGCCTGAATTCTATACATTACTGATAACATTTATATTTATAGTTATTATTAAATGTTTGATCAGTTAAATAGTAATTATAGACTTCATTATAGACAGTAAATTACCCCCCCCCCCTCGCAAGTTATACGATCAACAACAACATAACCCCCTCAGACTGCGGTATTTGTCAAATGTATACTTACATTGATCGGCATTATAGTTGGCCGTACCCAACTTACGAAATAATACATCAGCTGCCGTAGCCATCTGTGTGTTCGTTAATATTAAAACACTATTAGTTAAACACAAATCGTTAATCTAGTTATCTTTTAATCCACCCACTTGTGAGTACTTCACCGTCACGTCAAAGACTCCGTACATCAACAACAAGACGACGACGAGGAGTCACGTGATCAGCATTTTTAATAAACAAGATGTCGCACCAACGTAGGGTTGGCAAGGTAAATTGAATTATACTTTATATTATTTATACTGTTATAATTAATCCAGGCTATAGTTTAATTATATCTTGTTTGTGCTTATTGAACACGTTAAAGATACTGTGTCAAAAATTTTAAGAATCGTTTAACTATGACTTTGTATTAAAATAAAAGAGACAGAACACCAATGACCATGTGTTTTTTCACATGGCATAAACAGCTGTTTTGTGGTGAATTCTCTTTTATTTATGATTATATATAAACATGGTTATGTTTTCTTCTTGTTCCATACAGGCTATAACAGCACAAAAAGTAACTAGAGACAAGGTGTCATCTTTGCCAGCAACAAATGATGATGTACGTATTAAATTTCCAATAAGATATTATAGTGGAATCCGGGTCCCTGTTTTGGGACTAATGATTTTGATAATAATAAACAATGGATAAAACATTTAACTGTGTTGGGACCAATTGATTACGAAAATATTATAGGTGATTATATAATAACCCAATTTCACTGTACTTTTGTATTTTTTAAAGGCTTTTATTTAGTTTACTCTGTGTGTGTGTTACGTTCAAAATTTTCAAAGTCGTAAATTCGAAGAAAATTATTAATTTTAAAATAATTTTAATTTATTTTATAAAATAAATTTAAAAAACGGCTTTTATTTTGCAACTGCACTAAAAGTTACAAAATAAAATTTTCTTCAGTATCCTAAAAATGTTCTTAACACATGACTAAAAATAAAAGCGTGGGCGTACAGGTTTAAAATTTTACTCGCGTCCCCTGTGTAATAAACTTTAACGTTAGCATCCAACCCACGCTTTTAGTTTTGGTCATGTGTGTTAAGAACATTTTTAGGATACTGAAGAAAATTTTTTTTTAACTTTGCAAAATAAAAGCAGTTTTTTAAAAGTTTTTATAATTTATTTTATTGATTAAATACTCGACTTAGTTCAATGTATCTAGCGCTAGTAGTTTTTAACTAAACTGGTGCCTGTAGTATGGATGCCAGTTTAAGTTAAAAAACACTACTTAATATTTTTAAATAACCTAAACTGATATCCATATACACCAGTTTACGTTAGTTAAAATGGGTACTCTCATAGTTTCACAAGCAGTCCTCTCGGCTAATGGAACTACTTTTTTTCGACAACACTTTTCTAGGACGCTGTCGGTAAACTTGAAGAGGAATTGCTTTGGTGTATCCAACATTTAGAAGCTTCATTGACGAACAGCAAAGATGCTAAACAAAGTATGCAAGTTTGTAGCGTAGTTTGTAACAAAGACTTATCATTCATTTAAAACCACTGCTTCATTAGAACTACTAAGATCACACTACAAGTCAAAATATAAAATTTTCATTGACAGCTAAACACGCCGACACAGTTCTAAGAATATTGACAAGCACCAAGGCACCGCTGATCAAAAAACGCCAAGCGATGAGAAGCTATTTTGGCGACTACCGAAAGAAAATGGACGACGAACGAAAACAGTTTTCGTCAGGTACGATTTTTCCTCGTTCCTGTCGATCGATAATCCTACAATTTATCCTATAATCGACATCATCATATAATGCACTATTTCAGCTCAATGCACCATCGCCTCACTGCCAATGGACAAAAACCATTCTAAATACATCAGAAGCGGCACAAATAAATCGACTACCACCACCACGGTTACAGAAAATGAATTCAGGTTTAATTTCCAATATGAAACATAAATGACGATTGGTTATTTCATATTAAAGATATTTAAAATGATCAATGTTAACGTTATTTTTTTTCAAGGTAAACAAATATTATTTAGCTAACTATGTACAAAAATTTGACGTGTTGTTTCATAAATCTCTGTGAACGTCCGAGCCAATGGATTCCAAGCTGAGATCCATGCTTCTGATTGGCAGCACAGGAGTTGATTTCAGTTCACTTTCGTCTGTAAAAAGAAAATATATATATGCTGTGGATAATTCCTTGCAAGTTAGAACAGGTGTAAAACTGTCACAATTTGCAACTTTTAAGTCAATTAAAATGCAACATCAACAAAGGTATCGACGTTGGAATGTCATTGAAAGACCACCTGTTAACACAGTAAATTTGTGTAAACTGAACAATTTGTGATGGCGGCTATTCCCTACATGGAATATTTGGTGTAGCAAGTCGAACAATTTGTGAGCTATTGCGATCTCGGCTATTCCTCAATCAATGAAAACTGGATCGCAAGAAGCTGCTGTTGTCCACCCGATGTCAAAGTCGTTCACAAAACTTGCTAGTTACCATACCAAAAACTGTCGTCAGGAGGCATTTACAATAATCTACAAGGTGACTCAAAATGTTTTCTATTTTTTAAGCAAGTTTAGGCAATTTTGCAAGATTACCATTTTCTTCATCCGCATACGGTATTCTTTCGCTGTGCGTGTTTTTAGGCGTCTCTTTGAAGTGTCGATCGAGCATTGGTTTCGAGAAGGTGAATTGCTTGTCTTCTACCTGAAAGTGACAATCGTCAATATCATCATTCTGGTTTAGAATATAGTCTTACCACGAATCTTGACAGTTTATCGAACAACGAACCCAGATTGGTGTTCTGCTAATCTCGTTGTTAGGTGATCGGGGATCGACCATTGGCGCAATCTTGCTTTTCGATGGAGTTGTTGTGTCGTTTTTCTCATCCTTCAACATGGTTGACCATTGCTTACTCGTGAAAATACCCATTCTTCGTTGTTGTTGTTGTTGTTGGTCAAGAAATGTTTGAAAAGTTGGAGTCGATCTTAATCCACACAAACTCGTTTGAGAACTTCTAATCTGTTTTTTATACTAAAGGAGTTGCCAGAAGTCGATTTGTTTAGAGAGATTTGAAAGCGGCGCCAACAACCAATAATGATAGCGATTCAAACCCACGTGACGCCTAGATTTATAACTTTACAAGCTGCACTAGGGTTCTGCGTTCACTTCGTACGCTTCAAGCGCGAAAAATGCTTCATGTTATTTGGAACACGTTCACTTTGAATGCTTTAGGCGCTTTTAGCGCAAAAACCGTTCAAGACAACAGTTTGTAACTTACATAAAAATTATCGACTATCTTTGAACGTTCATTAGCGCGAAAGTGTCTAAAGTGAACGCACCCATGGTAAGGGGTTTTTGTTACTTTTTTTAAGTTGCGTTCAATTTAAGCGCAAAAACCGTCCAAACACAGTCGATAACTTTCACAGCTCACATAGATTTTTATATAAGCTATCGACTATCTTTGGACGGTTTTCGCCCTTAAATTGCTTAAAGCGTTCAAAATGAACGCAGTTTTAATACATATAACACGCTGGGGATTTAAATGACGGATGGTGGCGTCCTCGGGTGGATGACACTCGCACGTTTTTTTTTTTTGAGAAGAAGAAGTCGAAGAACTACAATTAAGTCCTTTCGTTGAGCAGCACAAACAAGCAGAATCACCATCGCGAGCACGTCAATTAATCACATTGCTTATTTTGCTTTAAGACTCTGAACAAGGACGGCGAGTCCAAAACAGATAAGTAGAGTAAAATGGCGAAAACGATGCTCGACAAGTATTTACGGACTATCAGGATACCTCAAGCTGGAGAGAAAATCTACAAAGACGAATGTGCCTTCTCCTTCGACACCCCTGTAAGCTCGTAACTAGCAACTGTAATGCCATTGTTTTTTTGGGAGGTTTTTGTTTTTTTATACTGTTTTTTGTTTTTTCTTGTTTTTTTTTCAACCATCTCAAAATTTCCCTGTTTCAGCCTTCAAAATTCATTGTAATTACAAAAAAATATATGTTCGTTTTGTTTTTATTTTGATATCTCATCACATCAATAACTTATTGGAACATCCAATGTGGTCCCCAATCGGAAAGTCATTGTTTCAGTTTAGCGTCACACGCTCAACTAAACTAACAGAGTCTAAAAACAAGAGCCAAAGTTCACGACGAATATGTCTGAAAATATTGTCTGAAAAATTGTTTGTTTTTTTGGGGGGGGCAAATCAAATTAATGTTTTAGTTTAGACCCAAAAAGAAATTCACAATTTAGTTGTTTTTTTGGCCACTCCCATGAAAACATCTAAACACGTGAACGAAATGAGTTTTGAAATTCATAAATCCACTAGTGATGGGCGTACATGATATTATAATAATTGTCGATTATGAAAATTTTTTTCTCGTTATAACATCACTTGTGTCGATTATTCGGCAGAAAATCTTGGTAAGAAATGCACGTGTCACATAAAGTCGTTCGTATGTTGTAGGAAAGCGAAACCGGCTTGTACGTTTGCCTGAGCAGTTTCCTGGGCTTCGGCAGGGGCAACGTGGAACGTCACTTCAGAAAAACCGGTAGTGCTGTCTACTTGCACATCAAGAGGATAAAGCGAGAGGTATGGTACACGGTGTTCCGCGTGTCTTAGTGTAGCTACGACAGGATCGGAACTGCACCAAGACATGTGGGACACCCTGTATATCTTGAAGCGTTCACAGGTAAGAAGAGTTTTTATTTTAAAACTATTGTTTCTTTAGATACGTACAGAGAACAATGGCGATAAGAAAGTGACGCGTCTAGCAATCGGTGAGGGTACTTCTTTTAACAATATCAAAGTAAGTTATAAATTTGGGTCGTTAAATGATTTGTTGAATGTTGTTTTAAGGAATCGAAGGGGGATTCGATGCCGACGCCGGAAAAAAGTTTGAATACGAAGAGTTTCACACCATCGTTGTTTTGCCAGAATTTGTGCAGATTCCTTTGCCATGTTCTGATCTCCCTGAATTGGTAATATGATTTGGAATTTGTGTTTTTGTCGTGTTTCTTCCTCACTTGACGCATATCGTGTTCGTGTTCAGGTACGACAGTCGGTTAACGGCGTGCTGTCGGCTGAATCTGCTAGTAAACTCGAAGAAGCCCAGGCATTGGCTGGCACATGGGACGGGGAGAAGAGACCAATTACAAAGTAAAATTTTTAATTTTTGGCGTATTTTATCACCCCAATTTGTTTTGCTTTTTTGTTTTTCGATTTTTAATTATTATTTTTTCACGTTATTAAAATGCAACTGAAATTTTTTCTTAGCTAGTTTTTATTAATTTTTTTGTGTATTTTTCAAAAAACAAGCAAAATTTTGCTCAATTTATTATATTTTAGCTTCATGAAAAAAAATTAGGGCAAATTTTAGTAAACTTTGTTTTGTTGAAATTTCGAAGTTTGCCCCCTACTTTTATTTCAAATGCATGAAGTTAAGAAAAAATTTTGAACCAAATTTCACTTATTTTTGTTATAAAAAATTTATTTTTTTACATTATTCCAAAAAGTAACTGAAAATATTTTTATCAATTTCGTTGTATTTTTTACAAAAAAACAAAAAACAAGCGAAATTTGGTTCAATTTATTATATTTTTAGCTTCATGAAAAACTTAGGGCAAAAGTTGGTAAAAATTTTGTGTAGTTGATATTGCAAACTTTTGCCCTACATCTTTTTTCAAATGCTTGAAGTTAAGAAAAATGTTGAACCAAATTTCACTTATTTTTTAAAACAATTTTTCTTTTATTTTCTTGTACATTATCAAAAAATTTTTTTAAGTTACTTCTAACTATTTTTTAACAAATTTTATTGACTACTTTTTATTAATTTCAGTATATTTTTACATTAAATTAAAACAAGCGAAATTTGGTTCAACCTTTGTTTTCCTTTTTTTTCTTCAAACACAAAGAAATTTAAAAGTGAAATGTAAAACCATAATTCAAAGACGACAAAATAAAAGGCCAAATGTAAACCCCATTTTGCAACAGGAAGTTTAATAAAAACAAATTGGATGATGAATTATGGGACACCCTGTATAATTTTTTTTTTTTTTACTTTTTTTAGAATTTTGATTGTCGTCATATTGAATCACAGTTCATTTTCGTTTGTAGGTACGCCGAAGGATTAGTGCAGCTGGAGAATGGCGTGACAATCCCACCTCGTGGCTGGAAGTGCGAACAATGTGACAAAACCGACAACTTGTGGCTGAATCTGACGGACGGGCGTGTTCTATGCGGTCGTCGATTCTTCGATGGCAGCGGAGGCAACAACCACGCCATCGACCATTACGAACGAACCAATTATCCGTTGGCCGTCAAACTTGGGACCATCACACCAGATGGCGCTGGTACGAGTCGCTACCTTTTATCAATCGTTCGACGCGATTTTTCTTATAGCTCGTAATTTTTGAATCGACAGATGTTTTCTCGTACGATGAAGATGAAATGGTCGAAGACCCTTACTTACCGAAGCATTTAGCTCACTTTGGGATCGACATTGCCAGGATGGAAAAGGTAACTGGTCGTCATCGTGTCGTTGCGAGGTTCGTCGAGGATCGTCGTGTCGAATTTATATCATTTTGTTTTTCCGCAGACGGATAAATCCATGATCGAGTTAGAAATCGATATGAATCAACGTATCGGAGAATGGGCCACGATCCAGGAAGCTGGGAGTCAATTGGTTCCTCTGTATGGAGCGGGATACACCGGTCTCGCCAATCTTGGAAATTCTTGCTATCTCAACAGTGTGATGCAAGTGGTTTTCTCTATACCAGAATTTCAGAAGAGGTGAGCGTCGTCGACATTCCTTCAACCCGTGATTGACGGTTTTATTATTATTATTATTGTTGTTGTGACGAATTTTTTGTTTCATGTATGTGTACATTAACAGGTATGCGGAATATGCGGAAGAAATTTTTGACAAGGCGCCTGCCGACCCCATCAACGACTTCACTGTTCAAATGTGAGTTGAAAAATTTTAATATTTGTTCACACGATTTGTGACAAAAAAATGTGAGAATCGGTTTCCAATGTACTTGTTCGTGTCGTAATTCCAGGACCAAGCTCGGTGTGGGTCTGTTGTCCGGCAAGTATTCGCAACCACCGCCTCCAGGATCCGACGCCGAGCGGGAAGCGAACGAGGTAATCCAAAGTGCACGCAATCAAGCCTCTCCAAATTTCCAAAACTCCTCCAACGACTTGGTAAATTGGCTTTTTTGTCTTTTTTTCAATCCATTTCCACCATCCCCCTGGATCTCTCTCTCTCTCTCTCTCTCTCTTTTGTTAACTCTTTAACTACCATGTGACCATAGGATTACACGGTTTCTCGCTTCAATAACAAGGGTTGGTAGTTAAAGGGTTAATTGTTTTCTACATAATTTTTATTTTGTTGTTGTTGTTGTTTTATTTTTATTTTCATTTCTGGGACGAATCGATGGATTTCGAGTCGTTTCGGTTTTTATTTTATTTTTACAAGTAGATATCCATGTTGTTTGTTTTTTCCAGTGCCAAACGGGCATCAGACCAAGCATGTTTAAATCGTTGATCGGAAAAGGACACGTGGAATTCTCAACGAAACGACAACAGGATGCGCAGGAGTTTTTTCTTCATCTTTTGAACGTTCTCGAGGTGAACATTTTAAGATCAGTATCACATTTTTTATCAGTGATGGGCACCACAACTTACTTTGAAAGTAATTTTTAACTTCTAGTTAACTACAAATTTTGTGAAAGTAAATTTGTGAAAAATTGGCAGTGGTTATTATTATTATTATTATTGGTAGTAGTTAAACTATGTAGTGATTAAACTGATTGTAATTACTTTACATAAGTATCCAGTAATTACTGTTAAAGTAATTCATAACTAGTAGTTCAACTAGTGCATTTTATTATTTTGTTGAAATAAATAAAATGGAAGTGGGTCGTACGTGTCATTGCCGAACAACCTAAAATGATGGTTTCGAATTTTTCATTTTAGCGCAACAATCGAGGACAGATGAATCCAGCCGAGTGTTTTAAATTTAAAGGGGAAGAACGCATCCAGTGCTTAAGTTCGGGAAAGGTGAAGTACACCTGCACGTCGGAGTCTATTTTGAGGTTGCCGATACCACTGGAAGCTGCTGTGAACAAAGGTATTTTTTTGTCAAATCATTTATTGGTTTCACTATACTTCATTTCAGGTTGATAAAGCAGCGTTGAATCAGTTACAAGCCAAACACCAATCGGGGATCGAAAACGCCTTTCACTTTTTGTATCCATACGCACCTTGGGAAAGTAGAGACTAGGGAGGGACTATATTCGACTAGTGGCAGAAAACGAGGTGTGAACCGGTTTCCTAACTGATTCAATGCTGCTGTATATACTTGAAATGGAGTCTAGTGAATTAGGTTTCAGATGATGTTTTTGTTGTTTGTTTTTTGTATCTTGCTTTTTTGTGGTACATGTTGTATACGTTGGTAATCATTTGACCAACCAGTAAACCGAAGAGTTAGTGTATATTTTGAATAACAATAAATTTATATTTTTTAGCCGAGCTGCAAGAGTACGAGGCTGCTAAAGCTGCTGCTGAAGCTGCTGGAAAGAAATAGTAAGATTTGCAATCGTTTTGACATATTTCATTTATGACAATTTTGTTGACATTTTTCGACTCGTGTCATTGATCGGCACAATTGTTTCCACGACGTAGTACTCCCGACGCCATCGTCAGAGCAAGGATTCCATTCACTGCTTGTCTCGAGGCTGCGGTGGCTCCCAAAACGGTGCAAGGTTTTTTCAGTGCTGCGTTACAATCAAACACTGCTGCAGTAAAGTAATTATCGGCGCAGTCGACGAAAGCGTGATTTTTTGTTTTTGACGTCGGAATATTTCATTTTTTTTCTCTGGTTTTTGTTTTGGTCACAGGATTTCCAAGATGGCTACATTTCCTGATTACTTAATGATCCAATTGGAGAAGTTTTCTTTTGAAACTGGTTGGATTCCCAAGAAACTAGGTGAGAGAGCGTCGAGTTTTTTGTTTTGTTTCTTTTAGCGAGCGTTCCGTTTTGTTTTGTTTTGTTTTGTTTTGACGCACGTTTTGCGTTGCAGATGTTTCCATTGATATGCCAGACGAGATTGACTTGTCAATGCTAAGAGGCTTAGGAGTGCAACCAGGAGAAGAATTAATGCCTGATGATCAAGTTCCTATGGATCAGTCAGGTGATCGATTGATTGTTATATGCGTTTTTTTATTGAACTTGGAAATTTTTGACTTGATGTACAGGGTGTCAGGAAATTTTTAACCACGTAGAAATTTTAAATTTTACCCACGGATGCTGTTCATCATCAAAACAAAGAAAACAATCTGTATAAACATAAAGATCTTTTTAAAAGCGAAATGCACCGGGTTTAGATATTGTTTTTGCTTTTTTTTTCAGGTTTCCAGATGGACGAGGGTTTACTGTCACAGATGATCGACATGGGATTTCCGCCCGATGCTTGCAAGCGAGCTCTCTACAATGTTGGAACTAACGATCTGGAAGGAGCTGTCAATTGGCTTACGGAGCACATAGCTGATTCTGGTAAGGTATTTAGTAGAGCGAGCGTAGGGTGGTTTTTTTTTTTTTGGCGCCTGTGGTTTCCGACGAATTTTCAACGATCCGTCAATCACGTTTTTTAAATCCCTTAGATTTCGCAGCCCCTTTTGTCATTCCGGGGAAAGAAGCTGCCAATTCAGCCACCATCACCGATCCTAGTGCGGTCGCCACCATCGTCAGCATGGGCTTCTCCAACGATCAAGCCATCAAAGCCCTGCAGAACACGGTACGTACGTTCGCCCGTACTACGTTCACAAGCAAAACTTAGCGGTGCGTTGAGTTATTTGTAAAACGTTCGTTTTCAGGCCAACAATGTGGAGAGAGCAATAGACTGGATTTTCAGTCACATCAACGAATTGGAAAGCGGTGACCGAGAAAATGAAGCGGCATCATTCCCACAACCCCAATTTCGAGACGGACCAGCAAGTATGTTCGTTTGACCTTTTTATTTGGGAATTTTTTCACCTCTTAAGTGGGATTTCACCTCTTTGTTTGGCATTGAGATGTTGCTCTGTTTTGTTGTAGGATATCGTTTGATCGCCTTCATCTCCCACATGGGCACGTCGACCATGGTAGGCCATTACGTGTGTCACATCTTTCGTGACGGTCGTTGGGTGATCTACAATGACAACAAGGTGGCCGTATCGGAAAACCCTCCCAAAGATCTTGGTTATTTATATCTCTTCCAGCGGCTTTAATATCATCACGTGACAACGCTGTTTATTAGTTTTCAGTTTTGTTTTATTATTATTATTATTATTATTTTTTCTTACACAAAAAAACTTCGGTTGGTTGGTACTGTCAAAGTTGTCCAACGTGTCAATTTGCAGAGATTTATTTTTTTTTTCTCGATAACTGCGTCAACTTTCAGCAATATCAATCTCTCAACGATTGTGCCGGTCGGTTTGGTTATTTTTTATTTTAACCATTATTTTTATTATAGTTTTTTTGGAAAAAAATAAATAAGCATGGTGTTGTGTGCCTTACATAGCAAAAGATGTCTACCCCTTTTTTTTGTGTGTGTAGAGAAAATGTTTGAACTTGCCCCCAACACCTTGCTTTGTTGATTGGCAAGTTTTATTATTTGCTAGCAGCACAAAGAACGAGCAGTATTATTAACGACGATGAAGCAGTTTGACGAAAAAAAAAATTTTTTTCTCTGCAAAAGAAAAAGGCTTTGACAGGGTCAAGTATTTGGGGGGGGGGGAGAGCAGCAGTTTTTGTTTTTTCAATAGGAACAATGGTGCAAATTGTATCCTTTTCAAACATTGATGTTATTTATTATTGCAAAATCCGGAGCAATTCATTTTTATACCAACTTGAGAGAGATTTTTTCAGAGTTCAGGGAATTACAACTGTATGCATGTAAGGTGACTCAATGTGTCGAACTAATAATAAATATTTGGCATTGCCAGAATTTTGATGCATGGTTTTTATTGTTGTTGTTGTGCGGTTTGCTTCCGGCGATGACGGGGAATTTTTTGTTTTGCTTTTAGGAACGTGTTGTAACGGTTTTTGTTGTTTCAGATCGACGTCGATCGAAGATGTGAACATTTTTATTTCAGTATTTGAAACGTGTCCTCCACTCCCTGGATACAAGTTCACGACGCAGCTTTTTTTTTCGCTTATAAGCGCTAACAAGTTTTGTCACGTTGTACAGTAACTGTTACAACGTGAGCGCTTATAAGCGAAAAAAAAGCATCATTTTACTCAAATCTAACCTGGTTTATAAACCCATCTACCACACTTTCACTTTCAGTTCCATGTACGATTCACCAAATGAATTCAATTTTGAAGAAAAAAATGCACAAAATTTGAGATTAAAATATTAAATAATTTATTTTTTTGGAAGTTAACCACACTTTAGGGACTACTGTACTATATGGCTACGTTCAGGTTGGACGCTTTTTCGCTAAAAAGGCTCATAAATATAGTCGGTCTTTTTCATTTACATAAAAGCTATATTGGTTATCGACTATAGTTGGACATTTTTAGCGATAAAGCACTTAACGTGAACGTATTCTATGAATATAATTTGATAACATTTATTTTATTTTTGTCCACGATTTTTGACAGTTTTCCTCGTGAACCCTACTTTCGAGGACCACTGTATTTTGATGGAGTTCATTTTGAACGCTTTTAGCGCGAAATCCGTCCAAAGACAGTCGATAAATGTGTGTATTGTCAATGGAAGTTGCAAGAGTCATCGACTGTGGTTGAATACAAGCAGAGTCATTAAATATCTCGATATTTAAGGACTCTGATACAAGCGTCTGGGCATAGCCAACAAGTAATAGCAAAGTAACAACTATTACTTGTTGGCTATGGTCTGGGAGTCCACCGCATTCCCTTCATCTGCGCATGCGCGTGGACTTTACTTGAATTTAGACGAAGTTTAATTTTGTAAATTTTATTCTCTCATGAAAAAATGAATTCAGATAAACCATGATAAATTCAGTTTTGAAATTCCTAAATAAAAAT
>JAQIWH010003694.1:0-19065 GCA_034695005.1 Cryptops parisi
ATACAACCACTTTAGTTTTCTTTGGAGAGAAACCTGTCTTATGTAATTTGTTTTTGTCTATTTTTTTAAACGAATCACCTGATTTGTTGTTGGGATTTTGAGTTTTTGTTCCGATTTCGAACCCAGATTTTCCTCGAACTTTTGTTCGAATCTCAAGGGCCCACTGTATAAGCTTTCAACTACTGTAACTCTATAAATACCACAGGGATGTATGCACCATAATATTATTAGTTTTTGTAATAATATTTACATCTATGGCATAAATTCGGGGGCATTACATTTGGCAAATTTTCAAGAATTCCATCATCTGAGAAATCTAGCTTCTCAGCAAACCTGAAAATTCATTGTATATACGAACATTTTACACAGATTACTTAAAAAAATTTACTTTGTGTTGGAGTGTAAGCGATGGAAAATAGACGATCTCCAAATTCTGGCGGGTGCATTTGACAATGAAACGTGCCATTGAACATATCAAAGCACTGGATTCTACCATTTTCTCTGTCAGCAACACATATCAGTCCTTTGTCTTCAGCCAATACCAATTTATGAGGTACAGACAGCACATAAGGTGCAGGAGCCCCAAGACCAATTGTCCCTGTAATAGTAAATACCAAGAATATTAATGAATTAAATCAATGAATCACACAACAAAACAAAAATAACACCTATACGCCTATACCTAAAACGTTGGGCAAAGAACTCGGACCATCTGAAACTCTTTTTCCCCATTCCAATAGTTTTTTACCATTTGCAGAAAATTTCAAAATTCTACTATTACAGTAACTAGAAAAGGTAAAGAAAAAAAGTAAAGGTTAAGAAATGGTAATGTGAAATGAATATCTGATATTAATAAAGTGCAATACACGTCAAACGTCTCGTTCAAAAGTTATGTAGATAAAGTAAGTATTTGCAAGTTTCCTATTCTGTTGGTATTGTCGGTTATCATGACAATATTATCCTCACCCACCAGATATGTTTATGTATGACACTGAACTCACCCATCAGCAACAAAAAATTCTCCAGATTTGGCAATAGCCACACTAGTTGGTTTGCAAAAATGATTGTCATCACTACCAGGTGTCAGTGCAACGCCCAGTGATAAAAGTGGTTGATCACCTCCATCAGGAGAGAACTTCATTACCTGTGAACAATTAAGATTTTGTACTCAGTCAAATTCAAAATTATTCAGCAATAAGATATAAATTTGAAAAAGAAAAAGACAATCTTTGTATTATTTTGTTGTTGTTTTTTTGTGCAATCTATAATTTTTGTTTCTTATCACTTTTCCATCATCATTTTCAAAAGGACATATAAAATGAAACAACCAGACCGTATACAAGCACTCCAGACTTACACTGTGTTCAACTCTTTAAACCTTTCCATAAGTTGAATTTTTATACAACTCAAATCCATGTTTGTATATAAGCTTAACATTACTTTTTGTTTCTTCAGATTTATACAAGTGGAGACATCTGTAAGTCAGAGAGTGTGTCTTTTTGATTTTTCTAGTGTAGTACACTAGTTTCTTAAGTGTTAAAACATACACTGCATGTATAAAATTAACTGAATGAGACATATATGAATCAAATTTATTTTTTGTCAATATTTATAAAATTAATAACTTTTTGCATTAACTAAGTGATGTACATTCATATGCAACAATTTTCATCAGAATTCTAAACCAATCAAAGCTTTTGTCTTTTGAACTCTTAACAAATCAACAATGCGATCTAGTAATCAATGCAGGCAATTTGTATTACCCAGTTCAACAAATAGATAAACTGTATTTGAACATTTTTTTTAACATATCGCGACGTGAGAGTAACAAGGTTACAAGTGACAAATTTTCAAAAATCTTTTTTTTTTGATGTAATATTTTATTTTATTTAACAATATAACATCCATTATTTAACAAATTTTTTTTACAAAATACAAAATAGAAACATAAAAATGAATTACTATGTTAATTAATTAATATGTTCCACGTACACTTTATATCACTTAACTTTGTCTCATTTCATACTACTTTTCTTGGAATAAGCAAAATGACAAAGCTTCATCTCCGAAAAGTCCAATTCATTCATTGTTACAAAGTTTTATACCAGCAACATTATAAAGTTCTCTTTGCATTGAGAGAGGTAGGAAGGGAGAGAGAAATGCAACTGTTGTGAATTACAGTACACTTCACTAAATTTCACACCTTTTTTAATTTGATATACAGGGTGCAACAAAATTCGGAGAGGGAGGAGAAGATATCGAGGAGGGTAACTTTCACCAGTAAACTCATATGCACATGCTAGGTGACGTCAAATAAGAGTGTTTCACTCGCTCTCGGCCCCTGCTTTTCCATTATAACTTTCGAACTTATGAACATAATTCAGTGAAATTTGACACCGAAATACCTTGGTGTATGAGAAACATAATGATCTAATAGCAAGCGTTGAAAGTGGTCGCCATTAACAACAAGACACAAGACAGCATCAAAGAATCTCTCCATGCTGTGGAAGGTAGTCACCAACACATCAGGAGTCAGTTCACAGCCTCAATCTCCCACCGGATGTTTAGTTGCAGTTCCATAATTGATCATGGCTAGTCTTATGGAATTGCATCAAAACATTCGGCGAAAAATTAAGGCTGTAACTTTAAATGTGTTGGTAGATACCTTCCGTATAATGAAAGCGTATGCAGGCATGTCTTAATACTAATGATTACCACTCTCATCATTTGTTGTAAAATCATCTTGCTTCTCATACACTAAGGTGTTTCTGTGAAAAATTTCACTAAATTGCAACCATTAGTTTGAAGTTATAAGGAAAAGCAGAGCCCAAGAGCAAGTGAAACGCCCTGTATTTGATGTTGCCTACGCCTAGCATGTGCATTTCCGGACATGGCTCATTGGTGAAAGTTACTCCCCTCCACCTTAGAATATTTGTATATAAAATTTTGTTACAATGTATAATTAACAATGTATCCACTATCTGTAATGAACTATTAGACGTATCTTCAAAGTACAGAACTAAAGTTTCATTGTCATAAGAATGGTGCCATAAGAAATTTTATTTTGTTTTATTGGTGTTGATGCATTTTGATTAGTAATACAGTACCATGAATTGTAACAAAAGAGGTGGGAAGGTGGATAAGTACTCAGAAGAAAGGGTACACCCATGATACGAATCGTACGTAACCTACTAATGATATGTCAATATAGTGTCATTTATTAGTAGACTAACTACACCCATTCACATTCGAAAATAATTCTGGGTGTAGAATTTTATTTCTTGTATATTTTCCCCTTGATTACACATTGAGTTTTATCAAAATAGTGGCGGACAGATAATACAAAGTCCTTTCACAGGCCACAAGCAGTGATTGTATGAAAAGTAACACTGTTATTTTAGTTACAAAGAGTAAAGTTGATTCCATACTGTGTTGTTTGTTTGTTTAGACAATAAATTTGCATGGAGAATCAGTTATTTTCATATTAATATGTTTAATTGAATCTCTTAGTATTATATTTCGTGTTTTTGTATTAGCACTAAACTTGTGAAACACCATCAGTTGGTCATTACTGCAATACAAAAGTGTAATTATTGTATGATAATATTGGTGAAAATTTGACCATAACAGGAAACACCAGTTTGTGTTCATATTTTTAAGTGTTGGAACTGTTGGAATGTTTGAACTTCATTTTCTCAAAAAAGATCCTTATGATCACATAAAACCTTGTTACTCTCACTTCGCGATATGCATTCTTCATGAACCAAATTACCATGCAAGTGGTTTCTACATTAGGTACGTATACAATAAGTTACCTGATGTAGCGCAACATCGGTAACCCAAACATATCCAGCATTATCTATCGTCAATCCATGAGGCATATGAAAGCTAAAAAATAATTGAAAAATAAAAAAACCAAATGAAAAAATTAAACCAATCTATTCAACAAGACTAGTGACCTCAAAAAAGAAAAAACAAAACAGCAACGTAATATGAAACTACATTTTGATTAACTTACATATTACTGCCCCATTCATGTAAAATTTTTCCTGTTGCTTGCTCCAACACTAATACTGTATTCTCTTGAATAAAACCTTCTGAAGCTTCAAGAAAGCGATTATGAGTGTCGAATGAACTGTAAAATAAGTACCAATTTAAAACGTTACATTTCATTAATTATATATATAGTGATCTCTCGTGTAACAACGTTAACTTGTTCCCGAATAACCACTGCTTACTTAAATTGGTCATTACATAACCCCTTACATCTATGAACTCTATTGTAAGGCGGTCTGGGTCGTTAATACTGACAATCAAAATGCCTACACAGTTTAAAATATCGACAATCAAACTATATTCATAATACCGACAATTAAAAATACATTCTACCATCTAAGGGTAAATAGTCTCATTTAATCATTCAACTTTAGGTTAAGTTTTATTTTTATTTTAAGAAAATTCACGTCTCTTAAGAGGCAATACAAATGATAGGTAGTGAATTTAAAATATTGAAAATATTAAGAGGAAAGCGTTTCGATGCAAATGGATTAGCATCTTTAGGCACCCTAAATGTATAGATAGGTATAAATTTCTCTAGTGTTATAAGATGTAATCAAATCAGTTTTGAGATAATTAAGTGGATAAGGGAAATTACACATGCCTTGATCTATTTGTGATAATAACCAGTATGAAGAGTCATTTTATAATAAATTGTCATTATTTAACGATTGATGAAGGATAGATTTCTAATTTGTGGCATCAAAGTTAAAATTCTGAACTGTCGATATTTCGAACTGCGGATCTTTTGAACTGTCGATCTTTTAAACTGTCAGTTTTTTTAAACTGTCAATCTTTTAAAATGTCAGTCTTTTAAACTGTCAGTTTTTTAAAATGTGGGTTATTTGAACTGTCGATATATTGAAGTCGGTAATTTGAACGTTGGGTATTTTGAACGGTGAGTATTTTGAACGGTCGGTTTTATGTTGTCTGTGTTTCGACAAGGACCCATAGTAAAGTAATTGATTAATTTGACTCAGAAGTGAAATTCTCATGAGTCAAAAATATGGTTCCATGAGATTACTCAAAAGGCTACTATAATGAAAAGATGAGTTTGTGATTTAATATCACTTGGCTAGAGCTCTTTACAATGGCAGTATTTCCATTGACCCTGAAATTTGATTTCAAGGTCATCACAGTGTAACATTGGAAACCACTAGTTATAGTTATCAAGTCATGTTTAGAAAGTTGTAGCCAACAATCCATTTAGTCATGATCCAGTGTCGCTTCATTTATTTCCAACAATTCAACCAAAATATAGAAACAATAGAACATTTAAAATCTTCCAGCATATCTTAGTGTATTGCAGCAGAGGCAAACCCTAGAGATGCATAAAATGTATGGCACCCTGTGCGAGGCCAAATTTGGCACCCCTTATCTCTATATTATGTACCTTAGAATATAGGCTACCATTAAGCGCCCCTATTGGCTTGACACCCCGAGAAGTGGGGGAACCACCCGCACTATCCTAAACCCGCCTCTGTATTGCAGTGTAGTGTATTACATTACAGTACACTGAAGCAATACTGGAAGTATTAGGTTATGATTAATACATATCTAATTATGCCAATGGAAGGCAGGTTGTTACCCGATGACATCGCTACACGAGGGATCGTTGAATTTACTATTCACACATGTGAAAATTTACAACAACTTACTTGAAATTCCACGTTCTTTTTCCCCTGTGAAATATAACTACGTTGTTTTTCAGATCCAGTGCTACTGCACTAACTTGTCCAAGCGTTCTCTGTAGATTTGGCCAGCTAGTGTCGCATTCATATAAGACTAAAAATAATTAAACAGAAAAAAAAACATACCTGGTATTTAAAAGAAATAATTTGAATCAAACAGTGGATTTCAACCAAAACAACTCTTACTTGGAACATTGGAAGGCGGCAAGCTAGACTGATGTAACAAATCTTGAGCTTTGCCATCGATGTCATCTAAACGTCCCGTGTCTGAATGTGTATCATGATTCATGTGATGAACTTTTCCTCGGTGAGGAACCTCAACATCTGTATGATCGTAAGGTTGGAAACTACTACCACCTTTCCCTTTGTCATGCATTTTATCTTCATATGAATATTCAGTAGTGTAATCATAATAGTTGGGCAGTGGTTTATGCCCATGTCCTTTCTTGTTAATCTAAAAATAAAGTCAAAATTAGTTTAAAACTAATTTACCCAAGGACAGCTGTAGATGATGACAAGCATTTAACTTTTCTCACTGATAGCCAATTAATTATACCTGTTGAGAAGAATGCCCCATATGTCCATGACCAAGTGCATGTTCCTCTAGAAGAGGATTTCTTGGCAGTGGTATGTCTGAATCGCTAGGTAATAGTGAAGTTAAGCCAGGGTATTCTGCATCTTCACATTCTCTGAATGCTGTGCCATGTTCCGAGTCCGTGTAGTACATAATATAGAAGTTGCACATTTCATCTCCTGCTGTGCTCCTATAACCAAATTATTCGATGAAATTCACGCAGTGGATAAAACAGACAAGATCATAGCCAGCACTGATACTAAATATTATCAACACACATAATAAAGAAATTGCAAAATTAAACAAAACAATAAACACTTCAGTTATCAACAATGAATGGTCATTTGAGTTGTTCAATTTATTTCAAATGAGCACCATGCACCGTTGCAGTGACATCACTAGGGTTGGTGTTCACCCAGTGCGGTAACTAATAGTGTCAATGGCTTCGCATTAATCACTTTTATTGCAGTTGGAACAAACAAATCGGGTTTCAGCAATACTCATTATTGAGTCAATAGACAGTGGCGGTGAGGTAACGAGAAAAATCCACAAAATTAATCAAGGGCTGATAATTTTTACGAACCCTATAAAGGTGTATGTTTTCCTGGAAGTCGAGTTGAAGGTGCATCTTGCAGCCTACAAACATTTGAAAATAAACACTTTAATAACAATCAAAGACATGATTCATTAGGTAATAAAAAGCCAAGAGCACAGGTCTCAAGGCTTTCTTCATTGTTTCAGCATTTAAATTTATCTGTAAAACTAATTATACAGTGTAGCATGTCAAAAAATAGTATTTAACTCAGCAACTTAGTAAAATTTACTAGTTAGCCTATTAAAAATTAATATATGTTTTGAAGCTATTTTTTCACTTGGGATTACTGATAAAAAATATTCTGGACTCATGCCAAAGGTGCCCTAAGATTAACTGCTCACATATTCAGAAACAAAAAGATAATAAAAAATCCAATCAAAACTTACCAGAATGTCTGTTTTATCCACTGCGTGAATTTTATCCATTGGATAGAATGCCTGAAACATTAAAATGAAAAAATAAAAAATTATTATTTTATAAATTCTGTTTTTTGCAACATTTCACAAATTTGATTTAACTACCTGTGGCCATTGTGGATTCCCTTTTCCTAACATAGTCCATTTCTGACTTTTGGTGTTGTATGTGTAACCTGTTATAACCGATCCTGTAATCCATAATGCAGAAATTTAAATATAATAAAACTTTGTCTGATATATAATAAATAACTGCTATATAATGAATAAAATACAGGAAGTCCTCGGTTTATGTGAGTTTCGATTTTCAACTCTTATGCAATGAGAAAAATCATCCCAAGTATTCCTTATGTACAAGTAAAAAATTCACTATTACGAGATTTGGTGCAACAGTGTAATCCTGCTGCAACAATGTGTATATCACGTTTGACACAAATGTTAACTATAAATATATGAAAATCATATTAAAAATATATCTAATATATATGAAAAAAAAGTTTGTGTATCCTTTTGTTTGCCATGCACTTTTGAGCCACTTGACCGAAATGGCCATAACCATTTGCATGGTTATGCAAAATGTTTTTGCATAACCATTGCATAAACCGAGAACTACCTAGATTCAAATTTCCTTTACGTACCTAAGGAATGGGCATGTACACGATATGCAAATGCATACATAGGAACTTTGAATTCATATAAACAATTTAAATCAGCGTGAACTCCTGTGAAACAATCATAAATAATATATGATAAATACACAATAAATAATATATGATTACAGAACAGCATTCTCTCTAGCTCAACCATAAAAAAAAATTAAGTTTTAGTTTACAATCATAAAAACAAAATAAACTCTTACTAGGTTGCAAAGGTGGTATTTTCGTAGACCTGGCTAACAGCAAGAAAATTCCAGCAATATACTTTTGTCTATAATCAAATGTTTATTAAATACAATGAAATTCTCAATAAATCTTAAGTTATTTTTTTACAACCACAACCAGCATACCTCTGAGGAGTAATATGCAATAAAATTCCACTGGTATCATTTACTGAAAAATACAAAATAAATCACTTTCAAAATGTGTAATAATTAAATATTCATGTAAAAATACAGCAACAATTTTCTCTCCTCCTGATTGTGAAACAGTAGTCAAATTACCTTTAGTTGGATGAGCATAATGAACTTGCAAAACCAAATGTTTCACACCACTGTTTCCACCGATTCGAAAACCAACATCTAAAAAATAAATAATGCAAATGGTTCAATCGCTTTTCTCATACATTACTTCCACCTCGTTATAAAATTGACCTTTTGGTAACGATGTGGGTGGTGCGTTCTTTGCCCAAGCAAACATAATTTTCATATTTGTACACAGATTTGATTCACTGCATTTCCTACAAAGAAAAAGCCAATGTTACTCATCGGTTAGAATATCACTATCAAAAACATACCAGTTTAACAATTATAATTAATGAGATAAATATCTAAATCATTTAAAAAAGTCGAAATGCAAATTTATTTTAAGAACACGTCCAAAATTTTCAATTCTCACCAATGACTTCCAGTAATTTTGTTCGCTTCGATATCTTCACAACCAAATAACATGACATGATGGGCTCGGTTATTTTCAGAATGAACTTCAAATTGCACTTGAATTTTGAAAACAAAAGCAATTGTATTGTAATTAAATCCTCCCAAAAATGTTTATACAAGTTCAACAAAACACAATGAAACTAATATGAATATTTTCTACTCACCCACATAAGCTTCTGCAGGATCTAACGTTGTTGCTGAACATAAATATTCATCATCCTAAAACAAGGGGATTGTAAGCTACAAAGTTTGCTACAGATACAAAGTACAACAATAAAAAAAGCAGCAAAACAGTTGTACCTTGGTTGGCATCACTCCAGGCATCCTTAAATCTTTCACATAAGTATTTGAGTCAGAATGTTGACTTTGTGCAGGGTAAACAGTGGCAGAGACCGAGCTTTTAAGTAACAATATTAAAAAATAGAAAAAATGGCACAGCTTCAGGTGGGTAAATGTCAGCAAATGCATGTTGTTCGAGAGATGAACACTGAAATAAATAAATAAATAAATAAATAAATAAATAAATAAATAAACTTGGTTAAATATAAATCCATAGTACATCAACCAACAAGTTGAAACTATATAGGATGATCCTGAAAGGTCTAGTCAAATTTTAACCACAGATGTTACACATCAAAAAAAAGCTAAAAATTCATATAAACAAGGGTCTATAAATACATACTTATTTGAATACCTACAGCAATTATGAGACCATAGGTCTATGCATTAATGTGATCACCCTGTGTTAGCTCAGGAAGGAATCATTTCCAGACCCATGTTTATGTGGGTTGTTTGCTTTGTTGTATGCTTAGCACTGATAGTTAGTTTTTCTAAATTGGACCTTTCTGGAGCACCCTGTATCTGTATACTATAGTATAGTATATGTAACACACGATACTTTCCATAATGCTAACTCACTCATTGAAAATTTGTAGAAGTTATGGAAAAACCTCACTAAGCAAGCAAATGAGTCCTCGAGTGTGCTATTATTATGCTCAGTGATGTGATGTCATAATAAAAAGTAAACAATAATCCAAATGCTATATGAAAAGATGTCACGGAAGAGCTAGAGTACAGTGAAATTTAACCTACTTTACTGACAAAACTTTCTGGACATTATTAAGAAGTCACCTATTAATGACTTAATCCTAAGTTTCGTTTAATCAGCACATTAGCATAGCAATCTAAATTTCACCTTTTTGACATTACTTACACAACTTAAAACAATGCAGTTGCAAGTTCTTGCCAACCCATAGGTAATAAATATTTTGTCAAACAAAAAGAAAAATAAATATACTTAATTTTTTTTGTCCTTAAAATTTTTCAAAGGAGGTTCCATCAACCAATAAACTGGAAAGTCTCAATCTGATTTCTTCCCTACAGATTTTAAGGTCAACAACTATCCTCGAGGCAAATTCTTTAAAATGAAATGAAGGTTACCAGTACACAAGTGAACCCCTCCTCTTTCAAATGTTATTTTCTTAACTGGCCTATATAATATACACAAGTCCATGCTCATAACAACACTTATCTCCTATCCTATTATTTTGTAACAAAGAAATCAGATGAAAAGAAATAACTCCATTGACGTTCCTGAACATTACATCTAGGGGGCTAAGCATTCAACCATTGAGTAGTGCTGAGACACTGATTTACCATACTATGGGCCTGCACCTACACCTACTTATGAGGATTTAAGATGCCATTATTTGGCAATACTGTACTGAGATATTCTTGATAATGGCCAGCCACTGTAACAGGACTTTTGTTGTCAGTGTCACCCTGTATATTTCTCTAATACAATCTTCAGAATAATCTTTAGAATAATTAACTAAACCAATTACTAAATACCATACTGTAAAAATGCTAAATTCATAGCATTTCGATTTAGTGCTAAATCCTGTGCATAATCGAATAGCTTATTTCCAAAAGTCTTAAATCCATGAAATACAATTTCTCAGGAAACGGGTATTTATTCATTTGACCATAGACTTTGCATATAAACGTGGTTTTTGAGGGTGCTTTTCAGTAAAAAATAATAAGTTTTGATCTTCAAAATAACGTATTTAGAATCAGCTCCCCCTCCCCCTGGAGCGGGTGCATGCTGTTTCGCCGAATCCTGTTTCGCCGAATCCTGTTTCGCCGAATACAGGGGACACATAGCTAAAAAGGGGAGAGGTGTCAAATGATCATAAACTCATAATAATTGTTTATTTAGAGATCAAAAGATTTGAAACATATTGATACAGTATACTGGTTCACTACTGTGTTTCTTTATTATAATACGTGTATTAAAAATATTTTTTTCGTAATAGGCATTAAAATAATATTTATTTAAATTAAAATAAAGGGGATGAACGTGATAAATTAAAACATTACAATAGTTATTCGTATAAGTATTATATAACTTGGCATTATAACACTTTCATTCATTATTCCATAGATAAATAACAGCAATAATAACCTCTATACCATTAACTAGTCAAGATTAGCAACACATATCTAACAATTACAGCAAAACATTTTATTATATTGAAAATAAAAATAAAATTAAGGAATCATAATACAAAAATGCCCATAACATTTTAGTCCATTTTTATACAATTTGTTGCTTTTAAATGTTATTTTAATCATTGTGATCCATTTGCAAAAACCTTTTTAAATACGCGTATTTTGCTTTCAAATGGAACTGGAATAAAGAAACACAGTAGTGAACCAGTATATACAGTATCAATATGTTTCAAATCTTTTGATCCCTTTGATCTCTAAATAAACCATTATTATGAGTTTATGATCATTTGACACCTCTCCCCTTTTTAGTCATGTGTCTCCTGTATTCGGCGAAACAGGATTCGGCGAAACAGGAATTCCTGTTTATAGCACCTGTTTAACTCAACTCAGCCCACATTTAGTGCCAAGTGTTTGGTTTTCGATTGAGATAGAATATAAAGAGTGTTTGTGTTTTTAGTTTTTAAGATTAAATATTTTCTTGTTTTCTTCTTTAAAATAATTTATTTGCATTTAAATAAATAACTAAATTGAGTAACAATCTAATGCTTTTAAAATAATCGATTGTTCTGAAAGTCGAATGTTACAATATAAATAACTCATACAGTAAAAACATACATAACAACAACTCGTACAGTAAAAGCATACATAATCGTATATTGGCTATAGTATACTGTCTAGCTCTTTTTAACTAATATAATAATGCACAACGACAAGTAGCTGTTGATAATTTGCCTCAACTCAATTTATGATAAAGATCAAAACACAAATTTTACTAAACGTTTCACCCAAGTTAAGTTTCTTGTGGGGGAGAGGCAAAACGTTTTATCCTGCCTAGAGTGCAAACTAGTCTGGCAACGGTCCTGCATTCTGTGAGTTTGTTGTCAATTATAATTAAATATTACTCAGGTTTTTTTTACCATTCGTAACTTCGCAACACAGATAATACCAGCTTTTGTTTTGCTTTAGGTGCTAACTGCTACAGCCTTGTTGTTGCTCCTAGACATAAACGGCTTAAATAAGTAAGTGATGGTTGGAATTACTGAAGTTGTGTTTTTTGTTGGATTATGGCACACTGATTTTATAAAATATTTTATTGTAATATAGTAAAGAAATAAATGAATATACACTGAGTATTCAAGTATTGTACATATGTAAAAGAGAATTATGACAGATTTTTTTTTTATTAACTGTGCATACTGAAAATTCACTTGCACTATTTTTCAACATAGTCTCCCTTTAACTACAATGAACTTTTCACAGAGTTCCTTTTGTTTCATTTAAGAAGTTTATTTAATTCTGAGTTCAAAGAATATTGATTGATTATTGTTGTGTTCGGGGATCGTGTTGAGAAATGAACGAACGGTTCAAAGTCAACATTATTCAACGATGACAAAGCAAAATACTGAACATAAATTGTAAAACAACAAAGTATAAACATCACATTTTTCATGGTGTTGCAAAAATATAATAGACTTAAAAGATGATAATAGCAAAATGCTACTGTAGACATTTTCTGCAAACATAATATGCTATGTATATAAATATAGACGAGAATGTTTTGTAAAGTTTTGCCTCTTACGCGATAATATTAATAACTACGCAAGATACAAACTAGTAACTTTGTCTGGTGAAAGCTTGAAATGTCCATTTCCAGACGGTGTCATTACTTATTTTATAATAGCATCTCCACATCATTGGTGTAATGACGACTATTCAGGTGTTTTTTCAGCTTTGGAAAAAGTCGGAAAGTGCGAGATCTGGGCTGTTAAGTGTCAGTCATTCTTTGACATGACAATGCTCGTCCACACACCAGTTGAAAAAAGCTGGAAACTTTGCAGCGTCTCAAATATAACGAGATTTTACCGTAGTCACAATCAGGATCTCACACCTTCCGACTTTTTCCTTTTCCCGAAGAACACCTGAATAGTCATTATTACACCAATGACGTAGGGATGCAAGCGGATATGAGTGGAAAAAGTAATGACAACCTCTAGTAGAGGACATGCCAAGCTTTCACCAAACATGCAGTTCTAGTTTTATCTTGCGTATTACTATTAAAACTGAATAAAAGAAAATATTTTTACAAATAACTTTATCCTACCTTACTGACTGGGTGCAATGTTGATAAAAACCCAACGTTTCGTTTTCTGTGCTCAAAGACTTTTTCAAGGGAAAACACGAACAAGAACATAAAAACAAAGGACCTTAAGAATGTTTGCGTATTATTGATATATTATCGTGTAGAAGGCAAAACCTTTCGAAACACTTTTGTATAATAACTATGTATCGTTAATAAACTGTTGTAAAAGTACAGGCATTTAAAAATACATGCTTCACGGTTAATTGGAAATGATATTAAAAATGCTAACGATAAGCGTAAATGGCATTTGCTATGTTCTTGTTTGGCTGGCCAAAATATCGTAAATATATATACGATATATATTTACGATATTATGTATAGATCGAGAGTATGTATAGATCAAGTTCAGATACATACTCTTCCGTGCAACTTATTCGCAAACATCTACAGTATGGACCTGAACAATCTGCAAGCAAATGTGATTAGTACATAATTACAAAAAGTGTATTGGGTTTGAGAGTAAATCATGACGGATGTTCGGATTTTCAAGCTGATTTGGTTAGAAACTTCGAAATGTTAAATTGCTATCTCCTCGATTTTTAAAATTAACAAAAGCATCGACGACCAGAGTTACAGTTGTCATTAACATCAACACCTGAAAACAACGAAAGAAAAATCTTATCAATCATCAAATTACATCGCATTTTATAAAAAAAATATATTGACCGAGCAAATAAATGCAAGGCTACAATGGGTAGTGTGCAAATCCCAGGCTAAGATGAATTTGTTGATTGGAAATTGACATTGTGACACCGTCATTAACAGTTTGGGATTTGGGAATCACTATACTATTCCCAAAGCTTGGTTTTGATTGCTTTTTTTTACAAAAAATGTTTGGATAATGTAAAATTGTATAACAATTTTGAAACTGCATTAGGGAAGACTGGCGTCAAACGTAATTGACGCCAACATCGCTAATAACTAAACAACGGTCAAAGTTAAAGCAATGAGTCCAAAAAGTGAAAAGAGCGTGTTTTAGTGCAAGAACCTTTTTACCATTGTTTTAAGTCGATTCGCGCTTCAGGATAATTTCTAGGAAGGGTCATTGTGTTTTGCAGACCAAAAGTAAGTTTTTTCTAGTTTGTAATGAAAGCATTTTTCCCTTGTTGCGTTAGCCATATAGTTGAATTTTTGTCTGATATTGTTGTCTGAGTTATGGCGACAGTAAATTTTATTGATGCCCATTTCCGGAATAAACTAAAATACATAAATGTTTTTTCGATCTTCAATATTTCAAGTGACGAGCTAGTTAGCCAGACCTAGGCACCAAAAATATTTTTTTGGAAAATATATTTAAAACCCCTCTATCTTTTGTTAGTAAGTGCTCCAGGTGCAATGCTAGAAGGTAGACAAATCTGTATATTAATTATATTCCTGGGGCCTATACTCATTGTCATCACTTTAATGATTTGATGTTTCTTGATACCATAACATAATTCAGTGCTGCTTTATTCATTTTGTACATGGGTTAGGGTTACTGTTTTATTTTTAGCTGAGCGACTTTGACTGTGTGATCTACCCATATAAGGGTGTCAGTGTCATGTAACCGATAAGTACCTGAAAGATCTACCGAAATACACGTCCAACTCGACCGGTACATCACAATCGACTGGTGGAGCAGCCCTGAAAATTCATTCTAACCTGAGACTAGGGACCGTTAGCTACCTTGATGGCCATTGGAGTAATGTATAACACTTGCCTCATTCATGACTTTCGAATCATCGAAGCAACAAGTTACTGGCCTCTGGTAGTTAATAGCAATAACAAGAATTGTAAGTTCGAATATTTTTTTTTGCACAGAAAGGTTACCCAAGGAAAAACAATTTTTTAGCGAACTTTTTTTAGTGATTTTGTATTGCTACCAAAATCCCATAAGTTAAGTTGTTTTAAACAAATAAGCCTAGTGCCCTTTATTTTATTGTCATACTTACAGCAAATGCAATGTTTGCTTTGTATGTGTCTGTCTTATCATAAAAACCATCAATCTTGACAATAGCTTCCAGGACAAATCCACTAGCTATGAGGGACAAAACTATTCCACACATTGCAGTAGCAGCCTCCTATTAGTAGATATAACAACATTACATGTGCTTCATCAGAAACGTTATTACTATATGAAGCTTCAAATTAGCAAATGTATATCACCTGCAGTGGAGCTTTCCCATGAGTGCTTTCAAGTATATAACCTAACAGATAGCTCATTGAGATGAACAGATAGCCGCTAGTTACTGCAACACAAAATGTTTCCTTGATGTACATTATATCATTGCCTTTAAACTTAACCATGTCTTTTCCATACGTAATTATTCGATAGTGTGTACCGAGGCCCAGTGCGATCAAGCAAAATACCTGAAAAACAAAAATGTGGATTGTTGTGGCCAAGTTCGTTTCTTGACTGCTACACCAGCTAAATTACTTACAAAGGTCAACAGTTTGCATATTCCACGTGGCAATCTTGCCCATTCCCAATTTATGGCCATTGTGACAAAGTTTCTAGAAAACAAAAACATTGAAGATATTAAAAGGAAAGCTTTTGTTGACAGTTGCTTAAAAATATAATGTTTCGTGATATTTAATTCCTAACTAAAAATGATTAGTTGATGATGATTTGCATTTACTTTAAAATCACTTTAAAATATAGCATGCATCTTTCTACTGCGATAGCACATTTTATTTCTTGTCACACTCTCAACACTGGGATTTGTATGCATCTCAGAGACACGAGTTTCTAAATATATCCTGTAACCTTTACAAACATCAAACGACACATGACATTTTCAGCTTAAGATTTCACCCAAATGAACACTTGTTTGTATGTATAAAAATCATAAATTGGAAGATTGCAATTAAAGTATTGCCTGTATAAAGCTTAATATTTGAAACGGCTGAATAAATGGATGGTTGCACATATGTTTACACAAATATTTGCAGCTTGTAGGCGCGTTAAGATTAGTGTGGCAGGAAATTTCAATCGAGTAGCCTATGTTATGTTTTATCAGGATTTTTTAAGTCATTAACGGTTTTTTGTTTAAGAAAAATAATTTAACAACAAAATTATTATGGTAGTTGATTATGCATTATTAAACATACAAAGAGGCAGGTGTTTATTAATATTATAGAAATTTCAAACAAATAGAAATGCAATAAACACGTAATTAAATTGGGTCAACATTAAAACAATGAAATTTATAAAAGTTTTTATTTAAAAACATTTTATATGCATCTCGTACAGTAGACACGTCCTAATCTGGTTTTCTGTTGTGACGTAAAAAAGGTGGGACTACAGCACTACAGTAAATGTATTGTATAATAATATCATAATAGATAGTACACTCTGATAGTGGTTTTTTTTTACCATTATCATATACAGTATTTGTCTATTTAGTTTATTTTTAAATACTACATACAGTAGACTTGCAACATTTAAGTTTAATAAAAAAAAAATTAAAGTTTTGTATGCACTTTCAGTAATCCGGCACTCTCGCTAATCTGGCATCCTTCTGTGCAAGGAATTGCCGGATTAGCAGAGTCTACTGTATTTTTGGCATGAGAGCATAGTCTCAAACACAACACTTGAGCAATTTTAAATAATAAGTATTATGTGTACAACAGCAGGTAGTTAGCGTGATAGCAAAAGTGATACCTGTAGCAACTGTTGTATGTCGATGATATAAAAAGCTATGTTATATAAAACTATAAACAGTTATACCACTTATAAACAGTTTGAAAAAGCTACCACGGTAGAATAATACAAGAGGAAAGCAGTATCATTTCTTGCACACTATTCTTCATCCAGCTACCATGCATATCATAATCATGTGACAATTTGCGTACTCAATTTTTTTTATGTATAATATGCCAACAGGCATTGTATCGTGATCAGTAGTACAGTAAGCATGTGTGAAAGTTACAATGCAAGCAGATAATTCAATTATCAACATATGCGGAAATCACTTGTTTTAAAATCGTGTTGTTAAAAAAGGTTAAACAATCAAATCATACTTAAAAGTTCCAATGGTTTAGAAGCCTTGGTGCGAGCTCTCCAAAAGGAATATTGAAACACTGACTCATTCATTTTGGCCTTGAGGTGAAAGGAAAGGAAATGTGTAATGCTTAGTTGAAACAGAAACCGCACGATTGGTATACATTCGATTATGAAGTTATTTGGTTAATTTAATTTCAAGCATATTTCGATTTTTGTATAAATTGAAGCGCTTATTTCCAAAACGTCTTAAATTCACTTTTTCTTTTTATTATAATTTTTGTGATAAGAGACTCTCACAACTACCTATGCCTCGCGGATTCCAAATACAGTATGTTGTTTTCAAGATTCAAAACTTATAATTCCTACTAAAAACCACGTTTATTTTCAAAGTGTCTTATCTCCAAGCGCTGTTTAGACATGCGCTGGGTTCGGCAGGAAAGCATTACAGAAAAGCTAAAGAATCTACTTCGAAACTAAATTAACTACATTGTAACTCGGTGATTAAATCAAATGATGCAATTAAGTGGACTGCATTCCTCACTAAAATTTTTAATAACATCCCACCAAAAATAACTGGCGTCACCAAAGACCAAAGGGATGTTGTACGTGCTTTTTTTTAACCTCCTAATCTGCGTGCACATTAGCGCATAACGCTTCGAATAACGTTACCTCACTGGGTGACGCCAACCCCAGTGACGCCACGGAATCTGTTTCATTAGTGACAACTTTGCAAGAATGGTTAAACGCACACTTATGATGTAAATCTATTTTGCACGAAAAACGCTAAGGATAAAGAATCTTCATACTCCATCGTTATTACATAACTAGCGGTATGCCCGTCAAAAATGACGGTCAAGCTTTTAGGTGGTAAAAAAACAGGTTCTGTCATATGAGTTCAAGTGGCCAATAATAGTTGGTAAGGTAGTGCTATAGCTCCCATTTGTACCCGGGCTCGAATCCCGCCTCGACCAAAAAAAAAGAAATTAAAAATATTTTCTTTACAATTTTCACCATCTCAGTGTGACAGACAGACGAAGCAAATTATATTGTTAAGATATATTAAACAACAGTTGCAAACTGCGCGCGTACACACACAAGCTTAAGGTAACAGTAGGGTTTAAAAACCGGTATTCAAATACAGTCAAACCTTCCTAGGGTGGCCACTTTTACGGGAGGACAAAATTTTGGCACTTAAGAGAGGTGGCCACACTTAAGAGGTTCTACCAAAAACATGATCAAAACAATATGCAATATAAAGATACTGTACAAAGTCACTTATTGTATCTTGATTTTACTGTACAGTTTGTTTTTGATTGAATTGGTGTAAGTCTTTTGTCACGAGGTTAAAGTCTTCCCCTTGTCTATAACTGTTGCACTAGTCTACTATGCCGTGTGGGTTCAGTTTAGGGTCTGAAACCGCGAGGGCAGATTTTCTCGGGGCACTCCCGTTTCCTCCTGCTTCATAAAACCCTGTTCCATGTTTATCATCCTCATCACATCGTCATT
>JAQIWH010003695.1:0-19064 GCA_034695005.1 Cryptops parisi
TGTTTCGGTAACGGTATTACCCACCAAACTTCGAAACCGGTATTTACCGGTATTTGAATACCGGTTTCCAAACCCTATAATGTACTAATGTTCTTCAAAAAATCCTAACATAAAATCATTTTGGTGGCTTGCAGACACCGAATGAAACGATTATCTCACTGGCTGTCAAGTACAGTAGTAGGCCTACTACATTCGCATGCGCTATATTAAATTGCCGGTCCTTTTCCGTTTATCTAGAGGCATTGAAGAAACGCCGATGATGGCGCTGCAATCTGAACAACATGTATCGTTACAAGTACGTGACCGATCATCACTTCTAACCTAACACCCTATCATTAACTTGACTGGGGTGATGTTTGTAGAGGGTTTGGGGTGATGTTAGGAGTGGTGATCGGTCACATACTGCTAGCAAAACATGTTGTCCGAATTGCAGCGTCATCATCGGCGCCTCTAGATAAACGGAAAAGAACCAAATCGCCTAGTTTGCTAGGCCTCATACTGAAAAGCATTACATAAAGCCTTCAAGAGCTGTAGCAATGCGCTGTGCTCGGCAGGAAAGCACCACAAAAGCTGTAGCTATTCGCAGTGTTATACAGGAAAGCTAAAAGTAGGTAGGTTAGTGTTTGTGGTTCAAGAATTGCACCGACTTATGTTAAGGTGTGTCATTTGGCCGTCTACTACAACAGAAGCAAAAATTTCACAAATAATGCGACAAGATAACTATCACCACGCAAAACAAATTTTAGTACTTATTAAACAACAGCCACCGGCATAAGGACGTCAAGAAGCTTATCTAAACTGGTGTTTATGGGTACAGATATTAGTTCAGGTTAGTTAAACAATAACTAACTTCATCATTAATTTTACATTTTTTGTTTGCTTTAACTAAGTTAAACTAATATTATATTCATAAGTGGCGCCCTCATACCAGTAGCTGTTGTTTAATACACAACTAACTAAATTTTATGGAAGTATACCAAATCTAAATACTGTACACGAGTTCTTTTAGTAATAATCTATTGCAAATTTTTAAAAATTACAAATGAAAATCTTTTAAAAAAGTCAATTTTAGTGTGTCAATACGTAAGTGTTAAATCAACCATTTTATAAAATACTAATGTTTAGATATTACAAAAGCAATGAAATTCCATGACGGCATATCCAAGTTATTTACCTTAAATAATGAAAAACATTGATAGTATAAAATATATAAACCTATATATAAACCCCTACAATTTTCATACAAATAAATTTGACATTTTTAATTATCCCAAACAATACATATACACACATATATATTTAAAATAAGTTTTTATTCAACAAGCATCTTTTTCCATATATTTTAATTACCTTATAAATTACTGTTAAAACAACTACAATGTTACCGTCAACTAATGTTGACTAAAAATTTCCATTTTTTTGTATTATTATTACATGTGATAGGAGAAAAACGCAAAGCGCATCAAACATTACCCATAAAAAATCTAAAGCAGCAATATTTTACATCAACTAGAAAATATAAAATATTATTAAATTGATTTACACGAACTTGTAGTGAACTTCAACTTAGATGTCGTGCTAAGTTTAAGTTAGCACGACTGTCGGCGTTATAGTCATAATAGTTAAGAAAGTAATCTTCCCCCTCTATCCCCAGTAGCTAACCCAACTCATTCTCATCTTCATCCTCATCCTCATCCTCATCCTCCTCCACCTCTACCACCGCCTCCTTTTCCTCTGTTTTTTTATTATCATCTTTTTCTTTGACAAGTAAGTTATTTTGATCACTGCTTTCACCTTCCGGAAGCTCTGTCTTACTTCCACTCGACCTGAAAATTAATTCAATAATAAGTTAAAAACAAAATATATGCAGTATATATATATAATGTTTCACTCGCTACCAGTCCCTGCTTTCTCTTATAAACTTTCAAACTAATGGACGCAATTCAGTGAACGATGGTTGTTTTCCTCTTGAAAACACGTGGTTAAAAAACTGTCAAAAAATTATGGCAAAATTGAATTCATCATTTGATGAAATAAAATGGCAAATGTTTACAAAACAAGTATCTTTAATTCAAACTACGTCTTATCAAATGACTAATTCAGTAAAATGTTGACGAATTAACAAATATCTTTGGTGTATTAGAAGCATGATGATCACCATTTGCATCAAGACAGTACAGAAGACACACCCAGTACGGAATTTCCGCTGTTCAACTGGTTTACAAACTCATGAAAGTTGGTGTTGATAACTACCTTGCGTAGCATGGCGGTAGAGGAGGCATGTCTTGATGCAAACAGCGACCTTAAAACTTGCTACGAGATCACCATGATTACCATACACACCCAGGTATTTCCGTGTCAAATTTCACTGAATTGCGTCCATTAATTTGACAGTTATAAAAGAAAAGCTGTGGCCGATAGCGAATGAAACACCATGTACTTTAAAAACAAATTACTTGTCATCTGTATAAAGTGGATGACTCTCTGATGAATCTGAAGATGATTCCCTTGTTTCTTCTATATCTTCCAGTGAACAAATTGTACGCGCTCGCGATGTTGACGGTACCTACCAATAAATTGCACCAATTATTCGTTTATCTAGTTAGTGCATACATATGAACATATAAATTGAAAACAGAGTCACTTAAAATCATTTAAAAAAAAAAGTTCGGTTAGTGGTATTGGTTTAGTATGAAGTTCAGTCAATATAATATATTTAACTAGATAATTGCCCTGGCGTAACATACGCCACCTAGCGGCGGCATGTGTTAACTCTGTAATCATACGCCGCCTGGCGGCGACATTCTTTCTGTGGATATCATTGTTTACACTTGTTGCGTAAGTAGAGTAAAGTAAACATGCGTGGTTTTAGAACGTGGTGCGAACCTAAAAGAATTATATTAATAAAGATATTTTATACTCTTACATCAAGTTGTGAGGATTGATGAACCGTTACTAGTATTTCTTTAGCAGGTGGTGAATGTTTTGAACTTCCGCTTTCGGTGAAACTAGTTACTCCCGGTTCGAATATATCATGGGAATTTGTATGGCGGTCTTCCTAGAATATCAAGTTTTTGTATAAAGAATATCAAATTCAAAATAATTATTTTTTATATAATTTTATTAAAAATTACGACATACGGTTTGTGAAAGATCTTGAACTGTTGAATACATCCTATAAAAAAGAATAAAACCAAAGATTACCAAATGTCAGCCATTGCAAGTAGCTAACAGACAGTTTCAACCATTGCAAGTAGCTAATATTGACAAAGTAGAATTTTTGCACTAATTAAACATATATCTTGTCATATTTATATAGAAAAATATATTTGCATTATTATTTTATGTTGAATAAAAAAGCTTACTTCAATTCTTGAACTCCAACTTTCCTACGACGCCTGCGATCTTCACTCATATGACATATTGTATCGTCTTCGTCGTCATCACCTTTTCCAGACTTTCGAAGTTGTTTTTTGCAATCATCGCTCGTCTCGAGTGGTTCTTGATGATTCCAAAACCAAATCCAGTTGAAAGTACACCAACGGGCGTCGTCAAAATGAATCAAAAGAGCAAGGGCCCATTGACGTGCCGGAAGTTCCACCAGAACGTGCAAGAAAAAAGCCAGGAAGTATGTGACGCCAATGAAACCACCAATCAACGCAATCTACGATTCAACGAAATTTATTAAATTAAAATATATCTTATATAGGTTATGCATAAAATATACAAATATTTATAAAGTATATGTATTACCAAAATGAATGGATCAAAAGAAGCTGCAGTTTCTCTAGTGGTGAAAAATGCTTGCAAAACGGCATAGTTAATCAAATACGAAGAGAAAGCGAGCTTTCTCATATATTGAATTATGTTGGAAGCCGTAACCATTCGTGCTGTACCTATTTATATAATGTATGATTATTTATGTACATCATATACATTCGTATACCAATCACACTATATGTGCAATGTTTGAAATACTTCGAATATTTTTCAAACATATCTGCATGACATTTGGCAATAATTGCTTCAGTATTTCGAATATCTGGTTAACTATAATAGTTGCAGTTATAGTAGTTTGGTTTACAAGACATAGGTTATTTTTATGTTGTACATATTTTTGTAAATCAAACTACCAGTTAACCAGTCTCAGACAATCTGGAATTCTTTAGCTGATTCAATATTAGTTTTAATCCTTACTGTCAAAATTGCTGAAAGCATGAAATGCAATAATCCAACAAAGTATAATCGGCCAGAAAGTGACCAATACCATTTCGCCAATAAATAATAACAGTGCATTTTCTTCCCAGATGAACGTGTAAAGTGAAATTCCAAATCCAGTCATGTACAAAATCACAGATATAGCCAAAAGATAATACTAAAAATGAAAATAATCCATTATTAGTATATCAATAACGTAAAACGTTTTGTAAATTAATTTGTTGTTTTACCTTATAGTTTTTAATGCATTCGAACATTCGAAAAGGAAGACGTGTTTTATTCATTTTCGTATAGGATTTGCAAAGCAAATAACCAAAAACAAGTCCAACAAAATATGGATACAATCTGCTGTAAGGTTTGCTAGTGAGTCCTTCAGCAATTTTTTCTAATATTGGTCTATATAAAAAATATTAAAACAAAATCTGATTTTTTACTTTATATCGTAAGGTGAGATATTCGTAAATTTAAACTTTTTATCATAATTTTCATTTTGCCTGAATTTAAACCTAACTTGAGTTTTTGCTTATCATACAACTATTCCAACACTAATTTCATACATTTCCTAAACCAAGCTTCGCATTTTATAGAATAACTGGAATCTATATCTTGCTGGTACATATTGATACATACTGTATAAAAAAAAATCTTGAAGTTACAAACTTCAGCTTACCTAAATTCTATGAAGAGATACAGCACAAAACCAAAAGCACTGTTTATCGACGGTACTAGTATTGCAAACAGGTTAACAAACCCCAACAGAACAAAGATTATGAAGGCTATAATAGTTGTAACGCTGTAATAAAAAATAAATTGGTTACAAAATTACACATTCCATCATTAATGTTCAAAATGTCGCATACCGTGTGTTCCAAAACTGGAAAATGAAAATCGTTATGATATACAATTGCATGCTTGCAGACAAGAACCACGTGTAGGGGTAACACTATTAATAAAATAAAAAAACATTTTCATTAAAAAGCACGTTAAAAAATTATTTTTAAGCATACTCTTTATTTACTGGCATATAGCGTCCGTCACATTAGGTAGTGACTAAGACTGATCCATTTGCATACACTCACTTCATTCATCAAAATCCATAGTCTTTTAGCCTGTAGGAGGCTCTAAAGGTATATGGAATGTAGCGTCCGCCATATTGGTTTTTTATTGACGTCATATAGCCAATGTCACTCGATAGAGTAAAACGAATCCATACACCTCATTCATCAAAACCCAGTTTTGTTTTGTATAATTCAGAAACTCACAAATCACTTACAAGTGAAGCTAGTATAAAGAGTATAATAAGAGTACTCAAGTATTAAGATTAAGTACAATCAAGTGTTTTTCACATTTACAAAAACTAAACCAATATGTAGAACACAAAATCAAGTTTGTGTGTTTGAAAAATACTGAATATTATACTTTAGTATTACATGTACTAGAAAATTGAAAAAAATAATACTACTATTCAAAAGTGAAATAAATTTACTTACTACTATATTCAATGACAAAAAATTAGAAAAGTAAAACAAATTTGCCCACAACGAAGCTTCGCAAATTTCGGTGTTTCTTTGAGTTGTCCCAGACATAGGACCACGAATTTCTGGGGAAAACGCAATCATCAGGCTCAAGAATATGCCATATACAAATGTCCACCTAGAAAATAATTTTATTACTGGTTTTAACATACAATATACCGGGTGGATCAAATAAAGTGTCACCAATTTTCAAATAACGATTTCTCATGAATCATTTATGCTATACAAAATCTAAAACTTTGAAATTTGGATTTCATGTAATAGTTTTAGTTTTTGTCTAGCTAAATAACAGTTCATAAGAAATCGCTTTTTAAAAATTGGTAACAGTTTTTTCAGTCTACCCTGAATATATATATTTTTGCAACAAAAAAAAAATATTATAAAATTTGTCAATTTTCAAACTTTTTTTTAAGGTTACAATAAATATCACCACATACTTGATATACTGCTGCACCAAAAGCAGGCCGACTGTGTTAAGCATGACATTAAATCTTGCTTTTATTGTAAACCACTTTGTTTCGCATTTACATAAACTTTTAAAGCCATCAATACGATTATAACTGATCTTTTCAACCCGTTGTTTAATAATACCACATTTGGCACCCCTAGAATTCAAAAAATAAAATTAAAAGTTTTATGCATTGCAAAGAAATTTTCTCATATATGAAAGAATTTAGATATTTGGATATATATTTTGTACTTACTGAATGAACAACATTGTGTCCACTGCTTGCAATCGGTTCGCAAAAATAGGATAAAATACAGACTTTCTGAATTCAATGACGTCAACCAAGTTATCTAAAGAAAACAAAATACAAAATGTTATTTTTCGGTAAATAAAATGATTAATATGTCACGAATTGAAGGACTTGATGTAAAAAAAGTGTTAAGTGACATTCTTGTAAAAAAAATATCCTAGAAGAATTTTCGAATGTGTTAGGTGCAATTCTACCTCCATAACGCATAATTTTGAGCAAAACAAAGATATTAGTGCAAGAAGTGTGAAATGACTCCATAGACAGAAAGGCAAGTTCAGATCTTTAAACGCGTTTTTCTCAAAATTTCTAAAAATATTTATTTATCACCCTTTTACACCAGGACCTTCAATTAAAAAACTTACTCCAAAAATATGGCACAGACATCATAAAAGTATTGCACGCAATTAACCACATGGTACTCAAACAATGAACGAGGTCCAAACAACGAAACGGATGATTCGAATCTTTGGTCTTAAAAAATTCACAAAGATTGTTTCGGAGCGAAAAAGATAGCAAAATACCCTTTGACATTTTTTCTTCTGTAAACACACGAAAAATAATTTCAATTATAACAAACAATGTCAAAAATTTTAATTATTAATTTCTAAATTGTTATAACATTTTACTTGTCATTATTCTAACTGCGTAACTACACGGTATTGTCGTTTTCGAAGCCGTTGCTCGTTTTTGTTGTTGCAATAGAGTTGCTTGTTCGACAGTTTGAACTTCAATTCCTCCAGAAATCGTTATTAATTTTGGATTTCTTTTATCACCGAGTATAATTAAATCATAACACGTGGCTGACAAAGTCATGATTAATATGACAGCTACTAATGTACTGAAATACAAAGAAACTTCATTAATCGTCAATAAAACCATCAGTAGTGAGTTATAGTGAAAGCTGCTTAGCAAGAATAGCATAATAACGAATTTTCTCGCATATAACGAGAATCTTACTGTGTCAAACAATTTTAAGAAATTGTGAGATTTCATAAAAGCAGAATCTTCAATTTATGGGAATTTTATTTGATTTCGCTATTATGCGATCAGTTAACGAGAATCTACGACTTATCTGATCGCATAATAGCAAAATTATATATATATATGAAACAGCAAAATTACAAACATTGAACTACCATTAAATCGAGGATTCTGCTTATATGGAATCCCAAAATTTCTCAAAATTATTTGGGATCACTTAAAGTTGATTTTGTAAGACGACTTTTTAAGACATTTTTTCGTTTAACACGTTTTGTGAACTTACGCGATTTTCTAGTCATAATATAATGAAATTTAGAAACTTTTAAAAAACAAAAACGTTCTTTTTGGGATTTTTGCAATTTCATTTTATAAAAACTTATAAAAAAAAAACTGGACATATTTCGAAGTACTGGGCTTCATTTTCAGCAGATTGCAATTTTGGCAATCACATACATTGCACAAGTTTTGCAATCACATACATTACAAAAATTGCAATTCTGATGAAGATGAAGCCCAGTGCTTCGAAACATGTCCAGTTTTACAAATTTTTATGAAATAAATGGCAAAAATCACAAAAAAAAGAACGTTTTTCATTCAAAAAATAAATTTCATTACTAATTTTGCCAAAAGTACAAACACTTTTTCACGAAAATGTGCAAACTTGAAAAACGTTTTTTCAATCTTTTCTAGTTATTCCGTTTCAAAAACATGTTTGTTTTTTGGTAGGTCAAAAATATATCAAACGGGTTCTACTATACGTATATTTAATTTACAAAGTTGTTCTTACTAAGCAATGCTCTTAGAAATATCAGAAGCCTTTGGAGATTTTGCAGTTTGGCAATCCCATTTTTCAACGGTGTAACGCAAAATTCCTTTTTGGATGAGATAATCACTTAAAAATATAATGGATGCTTCTTCGCCAACTAAACAAAAATATATATATATATTAAATATTTTTAACTTAATTTTATTTTTATTAATAGTTCACGTATAATACATACTTGCAATCATGGCGTCCAGAACATCTGTGTGTGTGCAATGATCTGGAACGCAAACCCCAATTTCAAGTGGATAAGCTTCTAGAAGTTGCAAAACTCGAGCGGACACCAACTGAAGAAATTAACTATTAGTTTTTTAATAATAATTTATTATTTTAAGACAAAAGTGATGAACTTACAGGTTTCAGATTTTGTACAGTCATTGTTGAAATCATGAGATGCAATTTTACCATACAGTATTGACCAACCAATAAAATTGGAGATGAATGGTTCACTGAAGATACACATTGACGGAAATTTCCAGGCCAAAATAAATTTCCTTGTAAAATGCTACCTGGATATTTAGGCATGGAGTCGTAAACTAAAACGAGAAAATATGTAATGGTTGTTTTTCAACAGATTTATGGTGATTTGCAGATTTAGTAACGTATGTGTGTGTAGGCCTATAATTTTAAAATTGAGGATTTAGAGGGAAAAAGGGGGTAAATTCACTTTATTTCTTAAAATTAATATATTGAACCGTTAGACCAGTCTATAGCATAAAGACATTGGCTGTTTATTTATTTTTTCGGACTATTTGGAGCAAGAATACGAAACTGAACTACTGTTTTGTAAATCTGAATTTTTTTGATTTTTTTCTTTTTGTCGCTTCACTCATGGCTGTTTCACTTCCAAAACAATGAAAACGATATTGATCTTTGCAAAAACGACGTAAAGCACGATATTTGAAATAACGGCGTAATTACATTTTTAATGAGCCCGTAACTTGAGACCTAAAGTTAAGTTAAAGTTAAAGTTTGTCAATAAAGTTAAGATTTTTTGCAAAACCTGTTTATTTCTATAAATATACAGTTGACAGAATTTTTTTTGGTACTTTCCTGTTATAGCCAGGCTCAGTCTGATGTTGCTATTTGCTTGTACTTTGTGATGATTTATGTTGCAGATTAAGTTAGGAAAACAAAGAAACGTATTAAATTATGATATTGTTTCGTTTTCCTAATCCAACCTGCAAAATAAAGTCATCACCTATTACAAGCTAATAGCAACATCAGACGGGCCTGGCTATAACAGAAAAGTATCTTTTTTTTAATTTTAAATTTGAAGGTGCCAGAAATGTTTTCCCGTTTTCTCAAAAACCACAATTTTTTAGCTAAGTCGATATTCCACGAACTCTTTAATCACACATACTGTATATAAAATTAAATTTATAAGACTCTTTGGCAAACATGCACTTTAGGTCCTCAAATGGCGGCACCAAAAGCGAAAGTTCAGTAGATGAGTCTAAAGACCGGGTTAGGTTAAAGTAGAATCATGAAACACATTTGTAATTAATATAATCTAACCCGGCCTTTAAACCCATTACATTTTTTTAATTAACCTGGTTCCATCTCTATGGCATAGCTTTGGTGTCGCAATTTGACGACGTAAAGTGCATGTTTATCGAATCGTAATTACACTTACAGTGGACAACTGTACGATCTTCACTATTTTTTTCATCTAGTAAAAGTCGGTTGCCTTCGGCACAGTCATTGATTGAGGAATTACTCATTACGCTGTATAAATTTTTTGATAAAGAATTCACGAGTTCTGCTATTTCATCCAGAATTTCTAGTGTATTGGGGGAATCACGTTTCGCTTTAAATTTAAATTGGTAAGAAAAAGTCCACACTTGAGGAATAATTAAAATCAAAATCAGACATTTTCCTAGAACCTCCATGTTCGCCACAACTTCGGAAATGACAAGAAAAATCAGCCCCAACGTAACTTGTGATTTTGTTATTTATAACATCATCCACACGTGACGTGATTTACATATTGCTGTATAAATTATAATTTTTAGAATGCTACGTTTAAAATTTTGTTTAAAAATGGTTATACTGTATTTTATTCGTCAACAATATATCCACGCTCCCTATCAATGAATGAACTTGTCCATTTCTTGAGTGAACGTCGTTTATTGATGCATCGTATTTTAATGTATCATGGCTTGTCGTTAAGACACAAGTACCGACATTTTTTTGTAAACTGGAAATCAAATTTTTGGCATTTATGTATTAAACAACAGCAAGGTATGAGGACGTCACGTTTCTACTATAAACGTTTGTCTATGGGTATCTATAGACATTAGTTTAGTTAAAACAACCAATTTTATTATTAATCATAAAATTAAATCATTCTTGTTGGCTTAACTAACCTAAAGTAATATATATATAGTCTACTGATAAGCATGTGGCGCCCTCATGTTGTTTAATACACAAGTAGCCTACTCAAAGTTTAATTTAAAAATACGAGTAGGTATTTTATTCAGTAACAATCTTACTTTAAAAAAATCTTTATAAATTCAATTTTTGAAGTGCCAATACTAAAAATGCTAAATCAGTCATTTCATAGAATAAGTTACTAGTGTTTAAATATCAAATATTACAGGAACATTTCAATTTTTAAAATTTCATGACGGCATACAAAAGTTACTTTAGATAAAAATTGAATGTATACCTAAATATATTTATTTATTTATTTATTTGTTGTATTGCAGTCAAGTGACCATTTGTGATGAACTACAGCTTTGCCTATAGAAATAAAAGATAATTATACAAAAACTTGTCAAAAAAAATATTAATAACACACACACATACACACATATAAAACTAATTTTTATACAAATAAATTTATTACATTTTTTAAATATCTCACAATACACACACATACAGTACATAAAATATATTTTTTATCCAAAAGCATCTTTTCCATATTTTTTAATTTCGTACGTACCAGTTACGTTAACTGTTAAAACTACAATGTTAGCGTCATCTAATGTTAAAACTGTCAATTTCCAGTTTATTTTTTTCATTTTATGTGAACAGGACAACGCAAAGCGTATCAAACGTTTTCTATAAAAAATTCAAAGAAACAATATTTTATATCAACTAGAAAACTACGTTGTAGGACTATTGTAGTATCTTTCTGTCAACGTGAAAGCCGTAATAGTCATAATGAGTATTGCGGCTATTACTGACAAATAATTATCCTTTTCTTCTACTACCTCCATCTCCCCCTCCTCTTCCACTACCTCCATTTCCCCCGCATATACGTCATTGTCTTCATCTACCACCCGTACTTCACCCTCCCCTTCTACCACCCGTCCTTCACCCTCCTCCTCCACCACCCGTACTTCACCCTCTCCTTCTACTACCGCCGCCTCTTCTTTTTCTTCATAATCAACTTGGTCATCATTATCATTATTTTTTTCTTTTGCAAGTAACTTCTTTTGATCACTACTCTTACCATCCGGAAACTTGAATGTCTTACTTCCACTCGACCTAAAATCAATTGAATAATAATAAGTTATGAACAAATTTATATACAGTATATAAAATGTTTCACTCGCTTTCAATCCCCGCTTTCCTTTATAAACTTTCAAACTAATGGACGCAATTCAGTGAAATTTTGACACCGAAATACCTTGGTGTACGAGAAGCACGATGATCTCATAAGTGTTGAAAGGTTGTCGTCCATAGCATCAAGCCAGTACAGAAGAGATATCCGGTACGGAATTCCTCGTCGTCCAATTGATTCACAAACTCATGAAAGTTGTGTTGGTGAATATCTAGCGTAGCGTAGAGATGGGGGAAGTGCGTGAAATCTTGAAACTATTGGCGACTTTTTTCAAAATTTGCTGCAATATCACCATACTTCTCATACACCCAGAAATGTTTGTGTCAAATTTCACTGAATTGCGTCTATTAGTTTGAAAGTTTTAAGGAAAAATGGAGTCAATAGCGAGTGAAACACCCTGTACTTGAACTGTATAAAAACAAATTACTTGTCATCTGTTGATTGTGTGAAAAGTGAATCACCCTTTGATGAATCTGAAGATAGTTCCGTTAATTCTCCAATATCTCTCAGTGTTGCACGCGTACGCGATGTTGATGCTACCTACCAAATAATTGCACCAATTATTTGTTTATCTAGTTAGTGCATCCATGTGAACATATGAATTGAAAACATAAAATAACTTAAAATCATAAAATACACAAAAGTTTGGATATTGGTATTGGTTTAGTATTACGTTTAGTCAATATAATTTATCAAATACTTTATACTCTTACATCAGGTAGTGAGGGTTGATGAACCGTTGCTGTTTTATCTTTAGCAGGTGGTGAATGTTTTGAACTTCTGCTTTCGATAAAACTGGTCACTTCGGTTTCGAATGAAACATGGGACTTTGTATGGCGGTCTTCCTTGAATATTAAGTTTTGTATAGAGTTATCAAATGTAAAATAATTATTTTTTTATATAATTTTTTTTTAAAAATTAGGACTTACGGTTCGTGAACGATCTTGAGCTGTTGAATACATTCTATGAAAAAAGAAAAAACGAAATCAATGATTACCAATGCCAGCCATATCTAACAGACAGCAATTGACAAAGTAAAATTTTTACACTAAACAAACAATAATTGAAGGGCCTGGTGTAAAAAAATGTTAAGTAATCTTTTTACAATTTTGAGGAAAACGCGTTTGAAGATCTGAATTGCTTTACTGTCTATGGGCAACTTCACACTGCTTGCATCAATATGTTTGCATATATTTGCTTAAAATTATGCGTTAGGAAAGTAGAATTGGACCTAACACATTCGAAAATACCTATAGGTCATTTTTGTCAAAAATGTTACTTAACACTCTTTTACACCAAGCTCTTCAATTAAATACTTATATCGTACATAACTCTCACAATTATATGGAGAAATATAACAGCAGTTTTATTTTTTGTTAAAATAAAGCTTACTTTAATCCTTGGGCTACATCTTCCCTATGAACCTTGCGAGCTTCAGTCATTCGATTTGTATCGTATTGGTCTTCAGCACTTTTTCCAGACTTTTGAAGTCGTCTTTCGAAATCATCGCTTGCCTCGAATGGTTCTTGATGTTTTAAAAACCAAGCCCAGTTGAAAGTACACCATCGAGCTTCGTCAAAGTAAATCAAAAGAGCTAGGGCCCATTGACGTGCCGGAAGTTCCACCAGAACGTGCAAGAAAAAAGCCAGGAAGTAAGTAACGCCAATGAAACCACCAATCAACGCAATCTACGATTCAACAAAATTTATTAAATTATTCTGTATAGCCTATATAAGCTTTAATTGGCCTAGATATATATACTAGTATATAAAAAATATACATTACCAAAATGAATGGATCAAAAGAAACAGCAGTTGTTCTAGTAGTGAAAAATGCTTGCAAAACGGCATAGTTAATCAAATAGGAAGAAAAAGCAAGTTTTCTCATATATTGAAATATGTTGGAGGCAGTCATCATTCGTGCTATACCTATTTATAAATTGTTTTATAAATTGTTGCATACCTGTATGATTATCATATACAGGGTAGTTGTAAAGTAACTTCCTAATGAAAAGTGTTACTAATATTATTGGTCGATTGTAGTGTAACAATTTTTTTCTGTGAATCTTAGACTGAGAAATTGTCTTCAACGTTAAAAGTCCACTTAGATATCAGCGTTATCCACGAGTGTCTGTAATCGTCTGAAATAGCCTCAACTGACTGCAGCAGTAACTCCGGTGGAACGTTGGTCGTTCATGTGGACCACGACGACCCAGCCAACGTTCCGGAAATGGGATATTTAAGCACTCACGCATAGTGTCAAATGATGAGGGAAATCTTCCATGATGATGAGGTTATTGTTGTTGTCCCAATTGACACAATAAGCCAAACATCTTCCAGCACTGTTTTCATATGATTACAGAAACTGATGGAAAACGCTAAATGAACTTTGTCTATCTTTTAACACTGGATACAATTTCTCAGATTTTAAACTTTACGTTGAAATTTATTGCATTATAATCGACCAATAATTAGTGAAGTTATTGGTACTTTTCAACGTTATCAGTTACTTTCTAACCACTCTATACATTCGTATAACACGTTCAGCATATACACAGTGTGAAATACTTGAAATAATTTGTAAACATATCTGGAGCCTTTGGCAATTGCCTATTTCAGATGTTTGATTAACTGCTAGTTTGGTTTACAGGACAGAACTATTTTTATGCTGTGCCTACTTCTGTAAACCCTGTAAACCAAACTGCCAGTTAACCGATACTCAGACATCCGAAATTTTTAAGCCGATTCAAAATCAGTTTCAATACTCACTGTCATAATAGCTGAACGCATGAAATCCAATAATCCAACAAAGTATAATTGGCCATAAGGTGACCAATACCATTTCTCCAGCAAACAATAACGGTGCCTTTTCTTCCCAAATAAACGTGTATATTGAGATTCCAAATCCAGTCATGTACAAAATCACAGATATACTCAAAAGATAATACTGATAATGAAAAACATTTGTAGATTAATGATGTAAAACTTTTTAATATACTGATTGCTCTAGAGAGTTCTAGGGGTTGTTCTGAGAGGAAAAAGTTGTGTGAAGTGTATGAGTGTGTGTGTGTGTGTCTGTCTGTCTGTGTGTGTGTGTGTTTATTGGGATGGGATCATTTGGTATGTGTGTATGGGTTAGTTGTCAGTGCGAGTTCAAACAAAGCCAGGCTTGCTGTTAGTAAATTAATTTTTACTGGTTTTGTACCTTATACTTTTTAATGAATTCGTAGATTGGATAACAACATGATTTTTTAGCCAATTTTGAATTGGAGTTTGATAAATAATAACCAAAGACGAGTCCAACAAGATATGGGTACAATCTGCTGTAAGGTTTGCTAGTGAGTCTTTCAGCAATTTTTTCTAATACTGGTCTATATAAAAATATTAAAGTATATATTAAGATATTTCAGTTTATATTGTGACGTTATATTTTTAAAATTACAATGTTTCATTGTACATATTACCTGCAATGTATAAATCCAGAGATTGTATAAAATACCTAGCTTTCTTTTGGCAAAGTATGAAACAACATGTGTACAAATATTTATTATTTATTTAAGGTAAGTGTAACTAAGTAATAAATAATATTTTCTCTAAAACATGAGACGTAAAGTTAGGCTCAATTTAAATCTAACCTAGGTTCTTGAATAATGTCAACTAATCCAATGCTAATTTTATACATTGCTAAAACAAAGGCTTGGCATTCTATTAAATACCTGGATTTTATACATTGCCAGTAACATATATATAAACAGAATCCTGAAAAAAATGATAAATTTCAACTTACTTAAATTCTATGAAGAGATACAGCAGAAAACCAAAAGCACTGTTTAACGATGGCAGTACTATTACAAGCAAGTTTACAAACGCCAAACCACCAATAATTATTAAGGTTATAATAGTCATAGCGCTGTAATAAATAATTAAATTAGTTACAAAATCACACATTTCATTATCAATGTTCAAAATAAATGTTGCATACTGTGTGTTCCAAATCTGAAAAAGTATAATCGTCATCATATACAATTGCATGCTTACGGACAAGAACCACATATATGGATAACACTAAAAATAATATAAAATTAAAATTTTACATTAAAAATAGTATACTCAAGTATCAAAGTACAAGACTAAAATAAGTGCAGTCAAGTTTTCACATTCGCAAAAAATTCACCGACCGATTACGTAATACACAAAATCAAAATTGTGTTATTTGGGAAATCCTAATTATTATAATTCTGCGAATGTGTAATGTACTAAAATATGAAATAAATTTATTTACCGTTATATTCAATGGCAAAAAATTAGAAGTGTACGACAAATTTGCCCACCAAGTACTTTCGCAAATTTTGGTGTTTTTTTGAGTTGTCCCAGACATAGGTCCACGAATTTCTGGGGAAAACGTGATTATCAGGCTTAAGAATACGCCATATACAAATGTCCACCTAAAAATCAATTTTATTTTTCAATATACAATATATATTTTCTGAAACAAAATTTATAAAATGTGTTAATTTAAACCAAAAATTTACAATAAATATCACCACATACTTGACATATTGTTGTATCAAAAGCAGGCTGACTGTGTTAACTGTAAAATGTATTCTTCTTTTTACTGTATGCCACATGTTTTCGTAATCATTTACAAAGTTAGCAGTATCAATAATATCATGACCGATTTTTTCAATGCGATTCTTAATAATGCCACATTTGGCACCCCTATATTTAAAAAAATAAGTTGTCTGCAACGTTTGACATAATAGCGTATAATAGAGAAGCTCACTCGCATAATAGAGAAATTTTCTCGCATGTGGAAGGATTTTGATATATACTTACTGAATGAACAACATTGTGTCCACTGCTTGCAATCGGTTCGCAAAGATGGGATAAAATACAGACTTCCGGAATTCAATGATGTGAACTAGGTCATCTAAAGAAACAAAATTTAAAATGTACCTCTTTTTATTGTAGATGTAAAATTCACTGCAAATGAAAATTTAGAGAAATATTTTATGCGAGAATTAGAATACTCACTCCAAAAATATGGCACAGACATCATAAAAGTATTGCACGCAATTAACCACATGGTACTAAGACAATGAATGAAGTCCAAACAACGAAAAGGATGATTCGAATCTTCGGTCTTAAAAAATTCATAAAGATTGTTTCGAAGTGAGAAAGATAAGAAAAAACCCTTGCAACGTTTTTTTTCTGTAAAAACACAAAAAAAAACATGAATTTATGATAAAATATAATTTTATTAATTTATAAATCATTTCAAAATAAAATTTGGCAAGTTTTTAATTAAGTGATAATCCGCTTATGGCGCTAGTGCTGGCATGTGTGATCGATTGTTGCTGTGTGTTCATGATGACAGGTCAACAGTGGCGCGTTCCTCGTCAAAGCAACACGATGCATTCACAAAGCATTTAACTTCGTATCGCGACCATTTCGTTTCGTTGACGAGGAACACACCTCAGGTTAGGTTAGTCAGTTTTAACTTGAACGTTTGCAGGCCTTGGGCCGGGGATTTACCTAACTTAGTGAATTGTCATCGTAAACACACAACGATCGATCACACATGCCAGCATTAGTGGTTTGTCACTTACAAAAAAAGTTTCTAAAATTTTACCTGTCATTAATCTAACTGCATAACTATACGTTATCTCGGCTTCTGAAGAACATTCTTGTTGTTGTCGAGTTTCTTCAACATCTTGTTCATTATTTCGAACTTCAATTCCCCTCGTTTTACTTTTTGGGTTTCTTTTATGACCGAGTACAAATACATCATAACACGTGGCTGACAAAGTCATCATCAATATGACAGCTATTAATGTACTGAAATACAATGAAAATCAGTAAATCAATAATTAACAAGACTATCAGTAATAAGTTATAGTGGAACCTGCTTCAATAAAATATGGCGAATTTTCTCGCATATAACTAGAATCTAACGACTTATCTGATCGCATATTAGCAAAATTTTATATGAAACTCGCATAATAGCGAAATCACATACATGACACTAGCATAAATCGAGGATTCTGTTTATATGGTATTTCACAAGTTCCCAACATTGCTTGGTACAGTGTACTTAAAGTTTCTTCTATAAGACGACTTCCCGCTTAAGACGTTTTCTCGTTCAGCACGTTTGGTAAATTAAGAAATCTTCTGGTTATCTCATTTCAGAAACAATTTTTTTCGGTAAATGAAAAACTTTTTAAGGGGTTCCACTATATATTTACGAATTCCTTCTTACTAAGCAACGCTCTTAGATACTAAAGAAGCCTTTGGAGATTTTGCTGTTTGGCAATCCCATTCTTCAACGGTGTAACGCAAACTTCCTTTTTGGATAAGATGATCACTTAAAAATACAATGGATGATTCTTCACCAACTAAATAAAATCAAACATATACATATTAAATAATTTTAATTTATGTTTACTTATTTTTTTTTAACATTTCACGTATAATACACTCCGCGACAAAATGATAGAGCCAACATGATTTTTGCAAATAACGTTTGACATGCAAATATAAACTTTTCACGTAATCATGCAAATATAAACTTTTTACCACACAATAAGATTTACTACACCATGTAAATATTTATAATAATACAGTAATTTGACAATGATTTTTACGTGGGTATGTTTCTGGTGTGTCAATGGCTAAAACATGCATCGTCATACGACGTCATATGAAAAAGCATCACATGACACTCATCAACATAAAAAAAACATTTCAACTAAACGACTATGATTTGATTCCAAATCACATTTTTCCAAGTTAAAACTGAACTTGGTAAAAGTGCACGTTATTAATTGGTTTCTAATGTCATGTTTTCAATGTTAGTTTTATGTGAAGGTTCATTGGTTGATAGTGGTGCTATCAATTGATGCACTCTTGTTTTTGATTTTTGAGTTTTGAACTGCTTCCGCAAACCATTTTTGGCAATCATATTTTAAGTTAAAGATATATTGTGACCTAAAATAAAACTTTTATTATGCGGTGGAATTTTTACATTTAGAATGCCGAGTCAAAAGTTATTTGCAAAAATCATGTTGGTGCTATCATTTTTGTCGAGGAGTGTACCTACTTGCAATCATGGCGTCCAGAACATCTTTGTGTGTACAATGGTCTGGAAGGCAGACGCCAATTTTAAGTGGATATGCTTCA
>JAQIWH010003696.1:0-19063 GCA_034695005.1 Cryptops parisi
TATATATATATATATATATATATATATATATATATATATATATATATATATATAAAATATACTGTACAGTATATTGAGTTGTCATCACAATGAGCAGGTGTGCTGACGTCGATGTTGGTAGCCAAGTTGCGTGGGTGGTACAACTACCGACTTTTAGTGTATGGGGAGCTGATAGGTTGTCTCTTTGTGATGCCGCTGCCTTTTGATGGTGCGGCAACACGGTGTGATAAAGACAACAGGGAGAAGGGGAGGGGACGCACTACCCTCACCACTACTACTACACGACAGTCCACACATTCACCACCTCCTCCCACGAGGGGGAGGTGAGGTGGAACCTACTGTATAACCGCAACAGCCACCGCCCACGCCTATTCACGACTTTACTACCGTGTAAAAAACGTTAAAGAAACGACCATTACGAAATTGGCACGAACCAACTTTTTAAGCGTTTATTTCTAACTCAAAGAATGGATGGTGGTGGTGGTGGTGTACGATTCGGTGGGGAAATGTCATTAGCGAGTAGGTGACAAATTGCTATTTCGTCGGAGTGTTGTTTCACGTATGTTTTATTTTACGATTCGGTTCTCAGCTATGGATTGTTCTTTAGTAGATTTTATTACGGTACGGTACAGTATTTGAAACTGTAGAGAACTGCCGTACGGTACTTGATTTCTTTTTGTCAAGTTCCATCGGTCCGCCCTTTGGAGAGCTCTGTACCTTTGGTTAAATTTGGTCAGCCTTCAACGAAATATTAAAGTTTGATAGTCATGGATGGTACGGGGTGCCATGGATACGTGTTGATTTCAATTGCAATAATCGATCGAGGGTGACTGAAAAACAGCGAGTGGGCGCACGCGACACAACGCTCGCTCCTCCTCCTTTATTTCTTCGGGTTTCCTTTCATCTTTTTCACCCCCTTTTTCCTCTGTCCCTTTCGTCTTCCTTCGTTGCCGAAGGGGTTGTCAATGTTGGAGACACGTCGTAGTGAGGACGTGACCCCGACATGTTCGCATTTGACCACAGCTCCAGGGATCGACATTGGGAACTCAGATGAGTTTCTAATGGGACTTGACTTAAGTCGTCTGAACGGGGAAAGAGAGAGGATACAAACTCATTGGGGATTGATCTTTGAGGGAAGAAATGCCGAAATGTATATATACACCAATTAGAGGAGTGAGTCTCTGCGACACTGGGGTCAGTTGGAGTGCCCTATGGCATGCTGACCTACTTGGACCGATCAAAATAAACACATGGTTTTTAATACGCTGAAATGTCCACTTGTTCTTTTAGCTCCGTTTTCAGCTGTGGCAGGGTAATGCCAAGTCCATTACATGTACAGTACACTATTTGATTTTAAAGAAGGTCTTCTCGGGCATTGTATCAGTTTTATCACGTGATGATGTTTTGTTACTTACTTTCTGTTTTTATTTTCAATATTGTTCGATCATAGGCTTTTAAAAAATCATTTTGAATAACGTGTTCGATGATCTTTACACTTGACGACATGAACGGCCGTACCGAATTTAAATGACGTCATTCAAATCAAACTAGGGGCATCAAACAAAATTGTGAGCCATTTTTATGTTTTCTATATAAAAACACGTATTGTCAATGTATGCTCAGTGTTTCTTTACATGATCCTTAGTACCTACCGTACACGTTTTTTTGCATTTGTGTCCATAAGGAAGCGCTTATCAATAATGATTTGTTTTCTGTTATTGTTGGAAGGGTTTCTTAATACCACTCTCACTTTTACATTGGTTTATAAAAAGAGTAGGGGTGGGTGTCTCGTGGAAAAAAGTGAACCCTTTGGTTACTCGAGCACTTTGGGTAGTAGACGTCGTCGTCGAAGGCAACGATCGCTCCCTGGGGAGCGTCGAGCCGCCGACAGTCGACAGACAACGTTGGGGGACATTTTCTTGGTTGACCTTAATGGCGCGAAAGTCCCACCCGCCCGGGGAGCCATTAAGATTCGCCCTCGAGGGAACGTGTTGGTTAGAATGTACATTTGTTGTTGTTGTCGCTACTGAAGAGATGGAACGAGATGATGTCTCTTTTTTCAAATCAACGTTTGAACCCTTTGGCGACACAAAAATGATGCTGAGTCGTCAGGCTTTTAGGGTCATTACCAAAAGTCACTTTTTTATTATTAGTTAAACAAATAAATATGTTTAGTTGCAATTTATTTAGCTTTAGATCAAACGTGTCATTGAGATTGGGTATCGAAGCGACAATTTCATTTTAAAGCGATTTTCACACGGATACGAATTCCTTCGACGTGATATCAATACTCAGATACTGATATTTCTTTCGTCATTTTGGAATGACTTAGTACAGCTAGGCTTAACATAAATGGCACTCACTTTAAATTTCAGTTTTGAAGAAACGCGTCGTTCATGGTTGTGAATTGGGGTGGTATAATAAATAAATAAAAGCGTTGATGTTGAGCTTTTGTCATTTCTATCCAAGTGTGTCATTTTTCGGATACAACTTTATCGATGGTGACCACGCGTTTTGTTCCTTCCAATATGCTATTAGAAGTTTCATTTTGATATAATCGATACTGGGGGATGAAGGGGGGAAATTGGTGATAAATGAACACGTGACAGGCCACTTTAAGGGGGACAAAATGCTTTTGACCAACGTATTCGGTCCCTTTGGAGCTTCTGGAATTTGTTCCGCGTCGTTAGATTTGAGGGACATTATAACGCCGAACTCCATCATCCGAATAGTTCTTAATTTGACAATTTAGAATGAAGAAATAAAAATTTGGTGACGCGATCAGAAGGGAGGAAAATGGCAAAACTTACTAGTCGATGACACAATTTATTTATTTATTTATTTTTTTACACAAAGGCTATGATGTCGCGAAGAAGTCTCTATTTCCTACTCGATGACAAGGGGGATTGTCGTTGGGGTGGGTTTTTCTCCTCCCTTCCAATTGGTTGTCTCTCCCCTCGAGGGGCACACCGAGGAAATCGGTGTTTGTCGCCGTGCGCTTTGACTTTTTTCTTTAACACTCCCCCCTTTTTCTTGAATATCATTTTTTTTCTTCTATTTGGAATTGTCTCCGTTGTTGGACGTAGCGACAACACGTGTCGTTTTGGCCCCACTGCGACGCCCGTGGCGTTGTAACTGACCGTGTCAACACACCGCTATTGGTGGGCGCTTTGCTTTGACTCTTGTGGACATTATCTCTACTTGGACCCCCTCCCCCTTTCCTTTTTCCCCACCATTTCTCATGACTAGGTTTCCCCTTCGTCTTTGACATTCTTTTATTTTTTGAAAAAAAGATTCTTTCCCAGAATCGATTTGTAAAACTGCGCGAGTTACGAGCAAGGACGGATTTTTACATTCTTTTCGTAACTATGTGACCATTTGTTTCTAATTAAATTAGGAAATTTCTTTAAAAAATGGGTTTATAACTCATTTATCTTGTTATTTTCTATCGTCGATGATGTAGCTTACTAGAGTTTGCTGTTCTCCAGTAGTCCAATGTCGCGTTAATAAATAATAAAAATAGTAGTAGTAGGTAGCTGAATAATAAATAAAACGAATTTGGAATGGAAATTTCCTCTAATAGGATGAGGTATTTTTTGACTACATAATGTCATCAAAGTATCCATTTTCTGATTTGTCACGTTTGATTCTCTATTCAACTTTAGATACCGTACACAAGATTACGATTAATAATGGTAATGGCTATGAAGGCGTGTTAAGAGTTCGAGAATCACAACAAAAGAAAAAACAAACAGAAAGTAGATTTAAAGACAACGAACGTTATGACAATGGTCAGAATGCCATCGAATAGTCAAAATTTCATTACCGGTATTTGCCATTTCATGTCGAGTCGCTGGAACTATTGAAATCGCGTGACAGGATTGAAACCCTTTTGGCGGCCACGGTTACGTTACGACAGTGCTATAGGCTTAACGTCTATTTAACCCTTAGAATACATTATCGTAAACCCATTGACGCTATATTAACTGAGAATTATAGTTTGTATCTACTTCGTAGTTAGAAAAAGATAGGATTTTATTTTTTTGTTTGAGTTTTCGAAATTCTAACGTTGAGACGCTCATCTAAAGAGTTAAGTAGGCCTATAGGATTCGTTCCATGTTTTTAGTTAATCGTCTAGTTGAACTGTACGCGTTTTTATACCTATTGAAGTATGTAGTTTAGTTAAATAAGAATTAGTTTTACAGGGTTTACGATAAATTCTCTTGTTGGGTATTTCAAATTGTCAAAAAAAAAAACATGACTCTAAAAATTACGTAACAACGGACCTCAGTGCGAAACGCACATTTACATGGTATATTTTGCAACTATTTGCCTATGTTTTCATATTTGGACTATTTATTTTATTTTATTTTATTTCATTTATTTATTTACTGCTACAGTCCAAATAATACAACACATTAAAACTACAAGGAATTAATAGGTACAAATAGCAATCGATCAACGGTGGACAAAAGTTTAATTGTTAGCTAACGGGAAAGTCGGATAGGTGAGAGATTGCAACTTTCATAAACATTGAAAGGAAACTTGTTGGTGCTATTAATCGAATTAGGAAGTCGAACGATGGAAAAGTTTAAAGGATGTATGTGGTGGATCGGGAAAGTGTGATATTCTTGAAATTGGTAAAGTTGGGTTGTTCGAATTGCACAAGAAACGGGGGATTTCTTCAGAGTAAGAATTTTTAACGGTTGTCATTTTACAGTAATGAATGCGTATGAGCAAAGCTTGACTACATAATTAACGGTCCGGACAAGTTTATAGTCAATAACAACTAATGGTTGGTTGTATTTTATACCAATGAAAGGTTGTGTTTATTTAGTTTTGAGTTGCTCAATAGCCTACATATGGTTTCATCAACAAAAGGTGATGTACGTTTTATCCGTCAAGTTGGAGAGCTCAAAGTAAAGCTTTAGAAAGACAAAAAAAAAAGTTCATCTAAGACAATTAAGCCGAAGATCATGCCTCACTTTTGGTGACGTCAAAGTTGCTGTCTCTGTCGTCAAGTAAAAACCGAAATCCTGTGGAATTTTGTCTCGTTTTTGCACTTACTCGATAAGCTACCGATTCCGGTGGCTTAGGATTCACCGTGTTGTTAGAATGAAAAACAGCAAGATTTAAAATATCTCAATTTTGACACCGTCGATGTGGACGTTGGATTTTTCACAAAACATGTTGTTTCGCAACAAGTTTGTCAACTACTGTATGTCCCGCTGATATGAACGTTGAACTATTGAGTCGTTTTTGTAACAAGCCTTAATATTCCAAGTTCATTTTGATGATGGGTAGGCTATACATAGTTTACAATTGCAAATAAGTTTATCGAGACTTTTGCACTTACGCGACATGGGGTCATTTGGTCGTTGATTATTATGCGTTTTTATAAGTACGTACGGTACTGATATTGACCGAAACTTCACTTTTTTGGGGTTCGTAACTTTCAGTGGTTCAAGTTTGCTATTTTTTGAAGCGTATTTCAATTTCAAGCGTCGTCGTATTTTTTGTGACATTATAAAGGGGTAGGGTATGTTTAAACTTCAAGATCTGAAACGATAAGTCATTTTCATTCCTAATGGCTAGATAGATTCATACATACAGTGATTTTTTTGCCATCGTAATGTACTTTATAACCACTCCTTATTCCCATCAGTGTTCTAACATTGTCGTCCCAGGTAGACTAGACTAAACAGTTAATATTGTCGACCTAACGTTAGGAACACCGGCATTATATTTATTCATTTTAAACCCTCGGTTATTTTCCTATCTTGAGTTTAAATTTAATAAATTGAAATAGTTAGTTCAAGTCCATCATGGTGACATGACATTCCCATCGTTGAAAATTAATTTCAACATTAATCCATTTTAACTGCATAAATACAGTACAGGCAAGACTGTGTCGCCGTGCATTTTAGATAGTGTGAATGTGAGTCTCAGTTATTAAGTTAAGCGTGGGGAATTTTTACGTTGATACGAGTTTGTAATTGCCAACAATGGTAGCAAAATGTTACGAACCCAATGGCGTATTTAATTAATATAACGTGTATTTATTTATTTATTTATTTATTTATTTAAGAGAACTATCTAAGTCATAGGGCTCAGTAGCCTACATAAATAACTTCAGTGCCAAATCAAAATTTCAATGCAGCTTTGAATTGCGATTTATTTTACTATACCTTGAATTTTGACCTAGTAGTACCAAATTTTTACATTTATTAACAGGATGTATATGTATAAAATAGGCGCTTGTTGTACTATATTGTATAAATATATAGACTGTCATGGTGTTTAACTATTTGCATTTAAATTGAGTTGAAGTTGTGTTTGTTATTGCCTCAGTGATATCTTGTACTGCTGTTTTTCATCCAAGTGTCATGCGCTGGTTTTAAAGGGTACAGTACCGTATCTCATTATAGAGTTAAAACATACGTTTGCCTCGTTGGAAGTTGAGGTCTTGTTTTGTAAGTGTTGAACATAGAGTTAGGCCTATACGTTTTTCAACTTTGGAGTTGACGAGTTTTGTTTTGTGTTGCGTAGAAACGAGACCAAGTCCTAATTGAACTATTATTATTATTATTATTATGCATTGCTAGGATACAGCTGATTCTTAGCACCACCCCTCTTTAATCACGATTGATTTCAGATGGAATCAATAGTGGGACGATTTAAGTGATATTGGGTCAAGTTTTAGGTAGTAGGGATAGATAGCACTTTACAGACACAGCTTGGTTTCGTCATGACCGGCACCGTAGTGCTATTCAAGGCGGGTGGTGGACTTACCTGGATGAAGCTGGGACTGATAGGAGGGTTTCTTCATCCATTCGAACGGACTCCGAAGCAAAGGTGGCCTATTGTGTTGCGGCGAATCAGAACTGCTCACACCGTCGCTCGATGCCGTCAATCCGGAATCGGGCGAATGAGTACCCCCACCTCCGTGTCCGGAAATGCCACCACTGTTACCCGTGGGTCCTCCGGTGCTGGCGCTGCTCCCCACGAGCGTGTTTCCGCCCCCCACCAAAGCCAACGGATCGTTCGACAAGAGTGCCCCGTTGTTGCCCCCGTAGTCGGCCAGACACGTGGGCTGGGGTGTGTTGGACGAGTGCGAGGGACTCATTTTGAAATAGGCGGCAGCAGGACCCCCGGGACTAGGTGGCCACTCGTCGTAGCCCCCTCGAGAACACGTTCCTCCGCTGCTCGCGGCGGCCGAGTAGACGTTCCACCCGGAGGACGGGTGGTGCGTCAACGGTAACTCGGCGCCGTTGTAGACGCCGGCGCAAGGCGAGATGGCGTCCACCACCGAAGCATGCTGGTGCGGCTGCTGCTGCTGCTGCTGCTGTTGTTGTTGCTGCTGGTGGTGATGATGATGTTGATGTTGATGTTGCGGGTGTTGGTGTTGGTGATGGGGTGGTTGGTGCAGTGGCGGTGGTTGCTGATACATGGCGGAGTGTCCGAAACCGTTAGTTCTGTGATGATGGTGCGGATGGTGGTGAGCGAACGTGGCACCGAACGGTGAAGGGCCGTCGTAGTAGAGGTGGACCATGTTGGCTGGTGACGAAGGGGTTGACTCGTAGGCGGGAGGTGGCGGAAGGACCCCCGACGAACCCCCGCGTTCGCTGTTCGGCCGAAGGTGGTCCAGGGCGACAAATCGACGAGTCGATACTCGAAACTTGGCTGCTTTTCGTCGTCTTATTTTGGAAAGTCTTTGCAAAGACGTTTAGAATCGCGATGGAAGGTGACGAATGACAAAAGTGAGTGGTTGGCAAAAGCGTTGTCTGTCGGTCGAACCAACGACACTCGCTCACCTCTTGTCCTCACCTTCTTCTTCTCTAGCGTTTATGCCGAATGCGACTTCCAGTTAGTCCGAGGGAGACGCCATTGGCGGCTGTGCATTTGAAGGACCAATCAGAATCAGCGACGACGCATGAGGGAGGGCGAGATACAGAACGCGACACTGACTTTAACTTTTGGCCGTCGGCGACCATGTCCACGGTTGGAATAGTTTTTGGATCCGTGTCTATTTTTTCCAATTAAATTAAAAAAGACTTTTTTTGAGGACGAAGTGACCCGAAGGAGTGTCGGAAGAGACGACACTGATGGACGGAGTGAGATAATGTTACGACGATAACAAATTTCGAGATAACTTGTTCGAATGTTGACAAAAAAAAAATGAAACGATATCTTCGATCATCCGATGATATCTTTATTTTTTATATATACCGGTAGTTTATTTACTGACTGCCTACGAACGAAAAATGTCGCGACCGCCAACCGAGTTGTCGTTTCGGCGTCAAATTGTGTTTAAAATCGACAAATAAAACTAATAAATTTCTTTTTAGCGATGATGGCGCATTATTTCATGTTATAGTTTGGGGAGGGTCGTTTCTTTTCTGTTATCTTCGGCCTCTTTGTCAGCGTCGACCTTGACGCTTCTATTCCGACATTGTCCAAATAAGAGGATTCGAATGGTTGAGATGTCTCCACCCACGCACTGAGCTTTTGATCCTTTTGGTGACAACATTTTTCATTCACGTTGGTGAGATTTAAAACGCGTTGCACCAAAGTCAACATGTTTGCATTTTGACACGACGATTTTCTTACTCGACGCCAAAGGTCGTCGAAAACAGTGTCATCGAAGATGGAAAAAGTTAGTTAAAATGTGACACTTTTTTTTATTATTATTATTTTGCTTTGACAATGACGAAAGTGGAAATGTAGCGTGTGTGGTAGCAGCAACCATCGCTATCGGTAAAGATAAGATTAAGGTTAGAAACGGTCGAGTGGGCGGCGATGATTAAACGTCGACGAGAAAGTTGACAGAATGAAAAATGTTAACCTGAGACAAGCCTAAAAAGGTTTGACGATCCAATCAGACAGGGGGACGCCAAACGTGATTAACTTTTATTTCGAGGTGATATTAACATCGACATTTGTTGTTGAAAATTGGATGATGTATTGACTATAGGGTGATAGCGATACATTAGGATATGAGTGAGCGTTGATGACATTTTTCAATAAAAATGTGTAGAAAAAAACAACGTGTTTTCATTTTAAAAGAAAACAAACTTTTTTAATGATGTGTTACAAGGTTTAATACACAGATGAATTTTGTCATGTTTTTGTATATTCTAAACTATCTCTACGAGATGTGATTTTTGAAAAAAAATAAATAATAATAATAATAATAACACATTATAATTGATTTCCAGCTATTCATCTCAAAATAATATACAAATCGTCACAAAATCGAAAAACAAAAAATTTAAAATAAAACCAGTTTCAGACATATTTTACCACTAAAGACGTGTTCTCGCTTAAGACGGGTTTTTTTTTCCGCGTAAGAAGTTTGGACAATTTTTTGTTTGTTTGTTTGTTTCTTTTTTTAAAAAAGTTTTGTTGTTGGAATCGTTATTGGGTTTTCTAATCGATCCTAAGGGATCGAAGTCTCAATTAGTGATACTTTGATTTTTTCCTTAATTCTTTCTCGTTAAATGGAAGAGCCGTTTTAGCTGGCGGGCATTGGAGGAGAGGTGGGAGGGGGAGTGCACGACACTTCGCGTGGGTGGAAAAAGTCTCGTGCGAAGAGCTTTTACGAGGCTACAGCTCCCGCGAGATGAGCCATAAGCTGGCGCTTTAAGAATAATTTGTAAAATCATAAAGCTGTTGACGAAAAATTATAGCTCTTTCTTTTTCCACTTTTCTTCTTCTTTCTTCTCACGCCGATTTTTTCCCCCGTTTTTCGCTTCACCTGGTGAGAAAAGCGCAACAAAAATCTCTCTGCATTTCGACATTATACCCCCACCACCCCCTACTACCCTTCATTTTTACCCCGCGGGGGCTATTGCTCTCACCAACACCCACGCACACGTGGGACTGGCAAATAAATTCTTTTCCTCCAACCGAAAAAAAGTAAGCTACCCGCTCAGCTTTTATGTTTGGCGGGAAAGCTTCGCTTTTGCTTCATTCGGCGGCGTGAAAAGTTTCGCTAAAAGTATTTATAAAACGCTTTCTTGTGGTTGTAAAAGAAAATGTTGTCATGTACAGTAGGTTTCTGTAACTTTGAGACGTTTATTTTTATTTTTTACTCACTTTTTCTTAACTTCACTTTGGGTATGATAGGTTGGACGGGCGAGTGAGAGATGGGACGCTTTTATTTTTGATTCCAATGCCAACTGGTTTTCACCATTAACACTAAAACGTGGTTAGTATGGTAACCACGGGGTGACTTACAGCATTTCATTTATTGTTGCAGTTTATTATTGTAATTTAAATTTGCCTCATGTCATGCATTTCATTGTTCTTACCGTTCATTGTTGGCTAACATGACATAACGTGACTAACGCGTAATCGGTGAATAACGCTGACGCAACTTGTTAAACATGGATTTTTATTAATACTAATACTAATAATAAAAATAGTAGTAATTATGGTTTCCTCGACACCGCCACCCTCAACAATGTAAAAAAACAAAAACGCAATGCTAAAGAAAAAATCGTCTAAGCCAACTTTTCTCGTCCAACAAACATGTCCACAAAAGAAAAGGTGAGGCCGTATGTGTTTTTATTTACCTATTACTTGTTATTATTTTTGTACGTAGCAGCAGAAAAACGGGCGTTAGACAATTAATTATTAGTGAGTGATTTTTTTTTACCCAGTCAGCCAAAAGTAGGCTTGTTTTGATTGCTTGAGTTAATGATGATAGTTAGGGTAGGGAGTTGTAAAATCTAGACGATTATTAATGAACTTGTAAATATGGACTACCGATAACAAATTTTCATGTAGGCCTCAAACTACGGTAGATAGTACCGTACGTTATGCAATTTGTTTTGAAGAAGAAACCAAGCGAGTGAAGTGATCTTCATGGGCGCAGATAGGCTACCTACTCCGAACAAGTTGTGCGAACATTCTTCATGCTCCTGTCCCAGGCCTAGGATATACTACTAATAATAATACTTATATATAGATAGCCTACTGCACTGCCTATGCCTAGTTTAGTACCACCGTACTTAGCATTTCGTTTCACCATGACTTTATGCCCGACGTCGTCGGAGTTGCGAAGAACGTCTCGTCGTCTGCGTGCGCCTGAATGGAGGTGACTTGTGATGTCATCTTCCAAACATAAATGGAAAAAAGGGTTAGAGAAAGTCCTAAATGTTTCAAATTTACCGCTCAACCCAAGAAAGAACACTTGTAGGAATTTACTGTTATAAAAACACACCACAGTCTATTCAATAACTCTCTCAGCGCTTCTCAAATAAACAACCATCGATCTAGCTACAACGCAAGAAAGCATAGGAACAAGGACGCAAAACAAACACACACACAAAAACGTTTATTGTAAAATTAGTAAATACGGACTCTCTCTCCAACCTCTTTTTCCGTGAACGCCTCAGTCAAATAGCATTACTATAGCTACCATAGTTTGAGGTCATATACACCAAGTTGTTAATAAAGTTAGTAGTAATCGTCTGTCTATAATCGCTTGTTTTTCTACTGAACCAGTACATTAAAGTGATGAATTTAATTTTAAAATGGCACAGGTAAAAATGACAAAGGTAAAAATGGTAACTGAAATTAAACAACAACAAATTACTTGATTTTGTACAGTGTAATTATTCAGTGTTATTATTATACTGAGTCTTTATTCTAACATTTAATATACGAATACTTATTAATTAACTCTCTCATTGGTATTTTGGAGTTAGACCCCAACCTCGCTTGTGGCGCTACTTACTTTTACTGTACTTGGGTTCCAGGTTACGTTAGTTAAACAAAAACATGCGTCATAGATGATACATTGGATACGTTTTTGTTTAACTAATCTAACCACAACCCAAGGAGGTTGGGTATCTAACCCCAGAGTACCAATTAATATAAAAATTATTAATACAGTACAATAACAACTGAACTGCTGTTTTATTGTAGTTGTGCCATTTTTATAGTACAGTACCGGCACTGTACATATTTATAGTATACGCATAGCGTCTCCATTGTTTCCAACGCTCGTATTTCGTGTGACTTGTTTGTCCGTGACAAGGATGACACGCGGTCTAACCAAAATCATAAGCCTATTTATTCAGTAAAATCATTTGAAAGCATATTTTATTAGTAACTATTTTAATTAACCTTTTTACTCGTTCTTGTATTGTCCCTTGATTATGGAATGTATTATCAATAAATAAATAAATAAATAAATAAATAAATAAATAAATAAATAAATAATTTTCATGATAGACAAGCATATATTTTTAATTATATTTATACGCTCGTACATAACCGGTAGGTACAGAAAATTCTCGATTTTATCTGAAGGTGACATTGCGTGCATAAATCGAATACATATCGAAATTCTCATAACGGGGAAGGGGATTTCAGTAGCCTATTCTTTCACTCGTGCACCACCGTATAGTGCTACGAAAGCGCGTTCTCGAATCACGAATTGGCTTATATGAACTTCCCCTCACACAAATCGAGCACTTTCTATACATCAACATAACTTTGTTTTCGTTGACAATTTTGAGATCTAGTAGTTCATCTTCAGTGGTGTTGGTCGTTGCGTTTGCTTTTTTGATGTTTTTAACTCATCTAAACTGCTTTTTTTTCTATGGTGGGTATAGATACCAGTTCAGGTTAGTTAAAAAACAAACAGATTTTTCTTGTTATTTTTCCGCTACTTTCGCTGTCCAATAATACTCACCAAGTGGAGGCGAGCTGACATACTCAATTCCATTTTTTTTTTACGGTAGGCTGCAAAGTTTGTCATTTTTTAGAGGACAAAAATCCGGTTGGTAGGTAGTGATTTCGATAGGCGTGGGTGGGGGTCCCTTGGAAATAATAATAAAAATAAAAAAGAAGTAGGTCAGCAGCAGCAATCTTGTAAAGTGTATACCGGTAATAATTCCGAGGACCACTTAGCAGCTCGACTGCACGTGGTCGCAGTGGGCACCGAAGCCTCGGAGCTCTCGTCGGACTTGTGGTTGTTTTTTATATCTACTTTTTTGGGGGTTTCTCCCCCCATTTTTTTTTTTTTTGACCGAAGAAATGACATCCGAATCGCTGTCTTTGACGTCTTTGTCAAAACCCAGTTTGGTACCTCCACCCCTTGAGATACCGATGGGGGAAATGCGTCGGTTTCTTTTGACCCCTGACCGAAAACATGTCCCCTTAGGGACACTATCACTCGGGTCACACACGCCTCCCCCTTTATCCCACATTTTATGCTTTTCCGTTTTTCTCCCTTTTTCCCTTCGTTTCCAAGTCATGGAAATGGATTCCTAGATAAAATTCAGATGCATTTTGTTTTTCATTTTTTAATATAATATACCGACCGGTACGCTACAGTACTCTCTTCTTTTTTTTTGTACGGGAGTCGACGTGTATTTTATTCAATTTTTTGGTTGTGTACGATTAATTTTTGTTGATCATTAACAGTGAACTTTTTTTCTGTAATGTACTGTATGTGGACAAATTCAGTTTGTTGTTTGGACGAAGGCGGGTTCCGATGCGTTCGTGCACAAAGGGGGTGGGGGAGGAGAGAAGGTCTTGATTGGCGGCTAGCGTGGGCGTGGCCAGCGGTGACTCGCCTCTTTCACCCACGTCTCATGCACTGCACTGGACGCCAACCAACGTAGTAGGGTCGATTTGTCTCCCAGGGTCTATGTCTATCTATTCATAGTTAAAGAAAACGACTCTACCTTCTATCCACTAAACACGATGACAAAAGTAGTTTGATCGAACTGTTCGATGTGGTGCCATTTGATATGAAATTATACAATTCGATATCAATCGTATAATTCGAAATCACCGATGTAGTATGTAGGCTGCTACGTTACCCTTTTACATCGGTGTTAACGTTTCGTATAGGCCTATGTTTGAATACGTGGTTATCCAGCTTGGATTGAGTTGAGGTCTAAACTACAACTGACTGAAGATGTAATAATAACTCAACTGCACGCTTCGTTTTGTTCGACTTGGCAGATTCACTGGTTGGTATTCCAACTGGGAGTTGAATGAGACGAGAAAACATACTTGCATTTTGTTTTATTTTATATATATATATATAGTTTTTTGTGTTTGTCGTCGGTTGTCATCTTGCAAATGTAACTCGAAAAATCGATGGGTGTAATTTTTTTTTTATTCAATGTTTCTTTTTTTGTTTCGCAACTCTCTTAGGGATAAAGAACTTGTTGCGTGCACAATTGTACGAACGAGTGTCATTTTTTTCGTCGATCGATTTAAGACATCCCCTAGTGATGTACGGAGAACTTACACATAGGCACAATGCATTTGTGTGTGTGTACACCACTGTCTTTCACGGATTTGGTTATTCGTGTGAATTAAAACTGTTTTTCTTGTTAGCGGTTGATAGGAAGTGTAGGCTATGCGCGTGCTTTGTTAAAACACATCGTACATAATCCACAAGTGTTGACACGCTAAATACTTCTAACCTCTAACATTATAATTTCCTTGGACTGAATGTGTCTGTCTGTTCTAGTTTTTCAATATTAGCAACACGGAGTTTCACAAAGGAGCTTAAATAGAATGAGAACTTTGAGCTGCCTGAATGATCAAAACTAAAATTCAGTTCTATTCTTCCTATAAAGTTTTCCAACTCCGTGTGTGTCGTATCGTATCGTATCTGTAGTATGCTTCTAGGCAACATGAGTTAAAACAACTACAAGCTTTCCCGTCATTGTTGAAGGGGCATACAGCTATTACAGTAAACATTCTATATAAGCAACTCGGTGAACCAATTCTGAAAAAAAGGTTTCTTATATGGAAATGGTTGCTTATATAGAAAACAAAAAAAAATTGCTTATATTAAACTTATAAAATGCTTATATAAATTGCTTATATAGAAAACAAAAAAAAAATTGCTAATGCAAAGGTTGCTACAAAAGAATGTTTCTTATGTGGGGGTTTCTTATATAGAATGTTTACTGTATTATATTTATCATTAATTAAATAATTAATGATTTAAAATAACTCGGCATTTATATTTGCAGGAAATGGAACGATTACTTACGTTTGTTTCCCTTTGGCGAATTTGAATGACTTTAGTAACTAGATTAGTAAAGTACTTTGTCGTCGCTTTGGGAACTAATGAAGGCATATATTTAGCAAGTTTAGGAAATATGACTGAAAAAATAACAAAAGAAAAATCATAAGTTATGCTTTTATGAATAATAAAAAGAGATAACCGTCACCCACTTACAAAGAAACAAAAAAACTTTAGGCGTATCGCTAAACGCCGAAGCAGCATATTTGACAAATTCCGTGTCTGGATTATCACTCCAGAAATCAATTTTACTACCAAATGCACATCTTGCGATGACGTCCAATGTATACGCCGATAAAGATCTAAATATAAATACGTATTCAAATACAAAATATGAGAACTTAGTGCATAAGATAAAAAACATTTTACGTAAAATTACTTTGTGACATCAGCAGGTTGGTTTATTGCCACTTTCTTTTGTAAATGATCCATTAATTCTTTAGCACAAGCTTCCATCAAAGCAAACATCTGATGAAAACATTCAAATTGCATTCATTTGTTGTCATTTGTACTATATCAACAAAATTCATCACGTAGAAATATACGTGATGAATTTTGTAATATCGCATTATCTCACTCTGTAATATCGCTTGAATTAAAATCGATGTTTCACCATTTATGCACTTTGTATCGCTTCTTGAGTCAACTATCTATAGCTAAAATGACTTTAGTAAAATCATTAGAGTAATGTATGATATTGTTATGCCTTTTACCTGTTTCATTTTTCCTGTTGTAAATGTCGGTGTAATGATATTTCGATGCTGTCTCCACTCATCTCCTGTCATAATCGATACCATGTTTTTAAGTACATTTTCATTGTCTGGTAAGTCAAAGTCCTGGAAAAATGTAACGATGTGATAGAATCCGTATTGGTAAGGTAGCTTAACTGTATGAGTTTATAGTTTTCATCTTACTCTTCTGTTTTGAAATTTGTTGAAATCTTTGACGAGAATTTCTTTTAGGAGTTCAGGATCTCCAACGTGTAACGATGGTATTCGACCTTCGTAAATGCTGTTATTTTATTTTTAATAATAATAATAATAATAAAGTTAGTACCGGTACGTAATAAATAACATTTATATAAGAATGTTGATATTTACGTTGGCAAAAACTTAGTTAAATACTGTATTCATATTATGTGACGTTTATTTCCAAAAACTAACAGGATATAAAACAAAGTAACCTATTCTTAACTACAATTTTGTATGTCACTTTAGAATAAACTTTTTTCAAGAAAATTAACTTGCTGTTGCACATTTTTAATAAACATAAAAAAACTGCTTGGTGTTTCGCATAAAAATATGCGTTGTTTACTTCACTTTGACCATGATTTTATTCTTACATTATTTAGCACACGTATAACATATACGTATATGTACATGAGATGACATATGAAAATGAACAGTACAGTATTAGAAATAATAAAGATACAAGAATGATCCATTTAACTCACCCATAAACTCTTCCGTGTTTTGTATAACACTGTACATCCTGTACATCTTGCGGCTAAATAAGAAAAAAGTCAGGATTTTTTTAAAAGGGATTAATTACAGAGTTAGGCATCGCATTATGGAACTTCTAATTCTTACAGCTGTTGGATTTTTGATAGTTCCGACAAAGGGCCATGGATTATCACATTTGACTCCTTGATGTTTCCAATAGTCAAAATGCCAAGTTAGATACCTAAAGTTAATCAAATAAACTAAAATTTAAATTACAATCGTGTATTGGCGTTGGCAATAAAGTGGTGCACTTGCTCCTCAGTTTTTGGATTTGTAATAAAATGTAGGAAAATAACATTTTTAAATAAGAAATTTAATTTTTCTTTCAATAGAATAAAGAACTTTATCTGTGAAAATAAATCAAGATAAAAATAAATTTATGAAAATAAAGTTAAATCACAGAGTAATTAAACCAAATACGTTTTTGTGATATGTATCACGTCGTTATTATACAGGAATACCCCGATCTACGGCGTTTCGCTATAACGGCGTCACGAACATCGATATTTTGACGATAAAAATTGTCATTTTGTTGATTAATCTGTTATTTTTTTAAGAAAAAAATGCTACTACTGCCCACGGCCACCACTACCTTCGACGATATGTGCACAGCGTAAGCAGCCTTCGACATCGGTACTGAACTGTATTAGGCTGTACTGTACACAACAAAGCCTAGATGTACACAACAAAACATAGCTGTACAAGCTGTAGTTTACTGTACACAAAAAAGCCTATTACCAGTACTGTACTAGTTGTTTTATTCACCATCATCTTTAAAACCCCGTGCAACGCGGGGATTCACATAACATGAGTTTAAGCAACAAAATTTACAGAGAGATAGATAGATATCTACACAAATCTAGATAAGTATTATAAAACAATATTTTCTCGTGCTATAGCAGAAGCTACCTGCTAGTACAGTGATAACATTTTAATATATCTTCCTTGGCGAGTAATGAGTTTAGACAAATGACGGCTTGTCGAATAGATTGACAATAAAAAGATTACAAAAATAAAAATTAAACCTGGGGTTTTGACACAAAAAAATGTAGGTGACGAAAATGTTCTCTCAAAGAGATGTAGTTTGCACCGTACGATAAATACTACCAACGCCCCTGCAATCGTGTGTGTGTTCTTTGTTTCACCGTCTTAGCATACGACTTCATCTTAGTAGACGTTTGTATTTAATTTTATAGATAGTTGTAAATACAGTACATTTAAAGAAAGAAGTATTAAGAATACTTTTTTCAGTTGAAGTGTACAATTACACAACAAAATCTTCCCGTGTAACATAACATAGACAGGAGTGTACTTACACATAAAACAATGTTGAAAGACCAATAAAAGTTGCAATAATCCAAGAAGAGATTGGAATCTCTGCCGTTGACTCTAAAATGGACATCAACAACATGCTTTTGTCAAGCTCTTTTATACACTATTTCATTACTGCTTATATAGAACGTTGATATGAGATAACAAGATGATGTAAGTTTGAAATATAATGACGTTATTCACATCCAGTGTTGTATGTTAGGATCACAACGAATGACAATTAAACTTATGGACAATCAATGGGTCGCGAACTATATGTTACGAGTGGGTATTCATAAATTAGTGAAATGTCATTTGAAACAATGGGTATTGTTATACGAATATGGTTTTGTTTTATTACTTTCATATAAAGTATTTATTATTGTATTGTATTTTTTTAATAAATTAAGTTCCAAGAGTTGAATATACAGTAAAGTATGTTATTTTAAGTCATAGCTATAAGTTAGTTAATTATAGATTACGTGATTAATTGTAGTGAAGTCAAAAAATCTCATTCCATCATTCACTTCATTATCGTTTCAATACTTTCTGCAATTAATGAAGTTTGACGGCTAAATGACACAGCCGTACGGCCTGTCCGTGTCTTTGTTAAAATCAAAATATTAACCTTCTTTAAGTGACAAATTAATCTTAAATTTTATTTTATTTCTTTATAAACTAGACGTAAATAGTCATCAATAAACTCTAAACAAAGATAAATGTAGTTTAATCTTGATTTATTTAGTAAGCCTACACCCAAAATGTAAAGTTGAGATTATTTATATATATCTTGTTGCGTTCGAACACTTAAATATCACAGAATGTAGATAGTGATACACCAATTCTATCTAATAAAACGGAAAATCTTCCTACTACTACTGCTAATACTACTACTACTACTACTACTATTACTACTACTACTACTACTACTACTACTACTACTACTACTACTACTACTACTCCGCCTCCGCGCCAGTTATAGGAACATCACGTGATTCTTTCTTTCTGCAGCTGGCACCTGGCTTTGACTTTTTTACAAGCACGTGCTTCCTCACCAGCGCCACCGTGTGTGAAAATTTCAAAATAAAAAATACTCTAATTTAATAAATATTGCAAATAATAACTGTAACGAATATTGCGCAGCAATATGAGTTAAATGAATAAATAACTTTCCCGTCATTTT